>JANIMX020000249.1:10304-20615 GCA_024582655.2 Erythroxylum kunthianum | reverse complement strand
ATTGGACATTTTTTTTATTAATATTCAAATTTTAAACATTGAATTTGAGAAAATCTTATAATAAGATGAGACATTTAGAAAAAAATACGTTATTAAAATAATGGACAATATTAATTTAGAGTGTAGAGTGCATAATAATAAACATTAAATATTCAATCTAATATGACAAATATTAAATATATCTGATGAATTTATTAATACGAGAGAACAAACCTCAATGAGTTGTTATTTTCATGTGTGAAGGGATTAGAAGCAAAATATATGAAAGAAGAGTTCTGAATAACATTAAAACTTCCGTTTTGTACATGACCCTAACTTTATTTATTTATTTTCAGAGCGCACTTATAATTTGTAAATGCATTTTTGAGATAACTTCGATTATGGCTTGGTGATGGGTCTCCCTCTGAACTGACCCGATTACCACATCACGAGTTCATTCATTCCGACCCGATGTCGCAAGTTTATGTTATTTTTAGATTGATTAATTAAAATGAGATTATTTTAGTTAAATATAAAATTAAATAATATTATTTTAATAAAATACTCCAACAAAACTCGATTAACAGACCTAAAATGAATTATCCCTTACATTGAACTATAATGTACCTTTATCTTTTGTTTCAGCAATACATTCCCTTATTTTGTACCCTCCATTACTGATTTACATCACTCTTTGCCATAGGCAATATAACTCAATTCACGAAACCAAACCATTCAAAATTAAAAAAAAAAAGAAAAAAATCATGATAAAGTAGCCTTGTAACACCCAATTAATCCATTTTCAATAAAAAATAAAAATCCCATTAATTAAAAAGTAAAAATTTCCTAGAGCACCAGACAAAGAGTAAACTCACTATGCCTTATCAGCCTTAGCAGCTGTAGCAGCAGCTTGTCCTCTAAGACGACCAGTCCTCCTTGCAGCGATGAGACCAACCTTCTGGCCAGGAGGCGCATCACGCCTCACTGTGCTTGCGTGACCAATGTGTTGGTGGTTACCTCCTCCGTGAGGATGCTCAACAGGGTTCATAGCCACACCACGTACCTTAGGCCAGCAGTTCCTCTTCACCCTGTATTTGTGGTATGCGTTACCGGCCTTGAGCATCGGCTTCTCAGTTCTCCCACCACCTGCAACTTGTCCAACCATGGCTCTGCACCCACTTGGTACAATCTTCTTGGCACCAGATGGAAGCTTGACCCTGTCCATCCACCAAACTTAGCAAAAGCATGCTTTAACTAGAAATATTAAGTAAAGCTACTGAAAAAATGCAGAGATTACATTTCATTTCAATTACTCCTCTCAGGATTTATTACCCTAAAGCTACAATTTAACATCTCAAACGCACGGAGTTCAACATCGCAAGAAATGCAAAATAACACACACACACAAAAAAAAGATTGAATCTTTCAACCTACCCTCCTAACTTTGAAACATAAAATTTCTTGATAATTTTCTTTCACCAACAGACCCCTCAAATCCAAAACGAAACAAGACAACCAAAGAAAGCCTAACCTGGTGGTGTCATTATCAGGATTATGACTAATAACGATAGCATAATCACCAGAGGTGCGAGCAAAAGCACCACGATCACCAACATGATGCTCAACGTTGCAAACTACAGCACCTTCTGGAATAGATCTAAGAGGCAAGACGTTTCCCACAACAAGATTCGCTTTCTTCCCGCAATACACAAACTGCCCAGTGTACATGCCCTCCGCAGCAATAAAAAGCTCTTTTTGTTTTTTGTAACGGAACGGATGACGGAACGCCACGCGAGCAAGCGGTGCACCCCTGCCCGGGTCGTGGATGATCTCGGTCACCACTCCCTTGAGGTATCCATTACGCTCACCAAAGTCCAGGGAACGAAATCTGGCAGGTCCCTTACGGTGGTGGGTGTGAGACTTGAAGACTGACCCTGCTCCTTTACGCTGTGCCCTAATCACGCGACCCATTTTGGATACTCTCGCTCTCGCTCCCCCTTGCTCTCACACTCTCTGCGGCAAAATGTCGTTGGAGATAGTTATCATAAGAGGGGAGGAATTAGGGTTTAGGAATTAGGATGGCGTGTTTGTGGGTTTGTGGGATTGACGTTTGGGCTTATAAATGGGCTTTGGGAACATCTTGTTTGAGCTTTTTTTTTGTTGGATTCAGAACTTTTTAATGTGGTTTTACTTGTAGGCTTCTTGTATCTTTCGGCTTCTTTCTCTTGCCGCACTGCTCGTGTCTGAAGGTTATGTTACTCCGGCGATTTGGTTTCTAGTACTTTGTTGGTTCAATAAGGTAAGACCAACTCTCGTTCTCTCCGTCTCCGTTTGTGTATCTTTGAGCTGCGGTGAATGTTACAGTGATTCTCTTTCCTTAGTTTATAGGAAGGTAAGAATGGATGTGACTAGCTGCTTCTTGTTATGTGAAGGATTGGTTTTCTGATGAGACATAGTAAAAAGGAACTTGCTTTCCACAATTTGCTTAAAAATATTTGAAATTAAGATATGGGTACAATAGTTTTATTGGTGTATGCGTATGGTTTGAAAGCTTAGACATTTTACTTGGTCGAGAAGAATGTTGGATTTCATATTTGCTGTACGATTTTGTTAGCCGCTCATTATTACTTTTAAAAAATCGATTTTGAAGACTCTTTCAATTCGATTGCGTGATTGCCTGCTTAATTACTTGGGTTGTGAGCCTGAATTTACGTCTTTGTTCCTTTCCTTGTGCTGTTTTTGGGATTCAACAACCGAGTTCCTTGCTTTTCTCCCCCTCCTTTTGAAAGATTGCACTTCGCTTGAGATATTATTGATTTATTTTATGGAAAAAAATATTGTGGTAAAAATTAAAATTTTATTTTCATCAAAAGACAAAAATCAATATAAATCCAATGGATTTAGAATGAATTCTTTGGTAAATCAATTGCAAAATGTTTTTCTGTTTCTAGAAATGGATTTAGAATGAATTCTTTGGTAAATCAATTGCAAAATATTTTCCTGTTTCTAGAAATGGATTTAGAATGAATTCTTTGGTAAATCAATTGCAAAATGTTTTTTTGTTTCTAGAATTCCTAATCTAAGTTTTTTTATCTTGTATGCAAAAATGTTTAGTTTTCATAAGGTCTCTAAGTATTCTCCAGCAAAGTAGTCTTCCTTAGCTTGAAGTAAAATGAACTCTAGTCTCTTCTCGGATGAGGAATAAGGGTTAGAAGCGGGGTAGAGGAATTGGTTTGAGGTGCGTGTGGTAGAAGTTGGTCTCCTGAGAACCATGAACTGCCTATAAATGTTTCGCTTAAAGACGCAACAAAGAATTGAACATGTTATGCTTATATTTTCTTATTATTTCTTTTGTTTCCAAGTTGACGTGATAGAATTGCTGAAAAGTCTCCTTCTTTACCTGTGTCACCTCTGAAGAAATATGTAAACTGCTAGTAAGGAAAACTTTTGGCAGTTAAACTCAATTTAGGTTTGATAACACAGGGCAAACCTTGATTAGAAGACTTGCTGGTGGAATAGGATGTTTTGACTTACCATGTTACTTGATGGATATTGTCATGTTTATCATCTGTATTCATGCAGTTCTATTGCAAAATGAGCATGACAGGGAAGTGATGTTATCTTGTGTTTTGACTTACCTAGTTAGTTGATGGAGATTGTTGTGTTTTGCCATCTAGATTTAGTTATTTTTTCAGAAAATGGGTGTGGGTTGGGAAGTGCTGTTAATCTTGCATTATCTATTCAAGTAACGACTAGATGTACACGTTGTTTCTTTTATCTTCTGGTGAAATAAATATTTAGTTCCAATATGTAAATTATGCTTCTTGGTAGCTTTATTTAGCTCATTATTTCCACCAATTATGATTGAAGCAGTTATGTAAATCTAATAAATTGAAAAAGCTATTTGAAGCATTCTCATTTTCATTGTGCTAGATTATCTCCATAATATGTTCTCAAGAACCCTATAAGAATGTTGCAATTTGCTAGTGGTAATCAAATTTTTATTTTATTTTCTCCAATAAGTTTGAAGAGTGTATGTTTTAGGTTAACAACACTAGATAAAATCTAAAGCACCTTGAAGGAATTGTAAAACTTCATTGTTAATAATGTTAAAGTATACTGGACAATTTTCATGAATGTTCATGTTAGCATCCTCATGATCATGCATACTTCTACAGATTAAAAAATTATGGCAGTGAATCAGATCAAATTATTCAGAGATCTTTTGATCGGTAAGGAGGTGGCTAGGATGGTGCACCTACGAACATTTTCTGCCGGAACTAAAGCAAAGAAAGGTGCAAAAGGGGGAAGCGCAGCATCTGATACTCCAAAGGAGACACTGAGTAAAGAAGTTAAGTCGACAAGCGTTGTTGGTGCCAACATTCTCAAGGATGGAGCAGATCCCAAAGTACTGCCAGATTCTGAATACCCTGATTGGCTGTGGCATCTGCTTGATAAGCGTCCAGCACTGAGTGAACTAAGAAGGAAAGAAACCGAACACCTCTCCTATGAAGACCTTAGACGCTTTGTGAAGCTGGACAACCGAGCAAGAATCAAGGAAAATAACTCTGTCAAAGCCAAAAAATGATGTACACTAAACAGTGAGCCTCTTTTTGTTACTATGAATTGGCCTTTTCTTCTAGGATTCCTTCTCTTGATTGAATTACTTGTCTGGGATGACAATAATTGGTTTTTGCGGGGATCTAAAAATATACTAGAAATCTTCTAGCTCGTAGTATTTCCCTTCATATGATTTCTTTTTCCTGCTCCCTTTAGACAGAGTGCCACAAATGTAACGAAATTTGATTTGTTGACTTGGCAATGCTTTAGCCCTCCAATAGTGTCGCTTTTACTCGGACACCATAATGTGGTCTCCTCTCAAATATTGATGGAAACATTAAAGATGAAAAAGGCTTATTAATGCGTCTGTATATGGCCTTTTCTCTTTTTCCTGTTCGGAGAGTTGATGCAAATGTTTCTTTTGATACAGATCGGGTAAACCCTGAGTGACCGCTTCTTTACCTTTTGTAAAGTGATCTGCTATGGTTGCTTGTCCTGTTTGACATTTGGCTGGTGTAAACAAGCAGGAGTAAGCTAATTCCTCTTAGTTCAGCGGAATCCTCAACTTTTACATACTTCCTTGTGGATTCCCGACTAAAGACTAAAGCTTCTTGGTTGCCACATTGCTTGTAATACCAATATTTTTTTATTCATTCCATATTGTTGAAATTATTTTTTTTAAAACAATATTTAAACCATACCAAAATTTGGTATCTTTGACCTGAGAAATGGCAGGTTAAGTTTGACTTGCATAAACTTATCCATGCCAAGAGTGTATGATGCAGCAAATTTTGTGGATATGAAGTCATTGTTCAGCATTAATAGTCAATAATTCTTATTTACTTTAATTTGTTTGTGCATAATTCCCAGGAACCATTAAAGAAAGAGAGTCGATTTCTGCATTAGCTGACATAGATACGAGTAGACATTGATCCCCTTAACAACTCCAACAGGCTTGACTGTAGGCCCAAGTTATTGAAGTTAGTCGGTGGAAACCGCCTTCCATTGCCTTCTCAACCAACTGAAACAATGGTGGCCACCCGCCACTGTCCAACTACCCTAAAAATAAATTCACTAATTAGGAATATGTTTTCTCCTTTCTGCTTCAATTATTTGCCCGGTGTAGTGGCCCTACTTTATTCTTGCCATCAACACTGTACGGCAGTCATAGAATTATTTACCTTTTCTCATTGCATGCACTAGAGTTGGTTGGTTGATACTTGATTCATTGGAATAGATGTCATTATGTCTATAATCATCACTGATTCCTAATCCTAGCTTTACAACTAGATGGTCCAAGTCCTGAATGTGGTCTTTTGGCATTTGGGGTGGTGAACCAAGATACTTAACCAAACATAAATCTGTACTAATGGCTCATAACTTACAATTCGACCAAAACCCTTCAGGAAGTGTTAGGTTTGGGACCAACTGGTGTACCAGAACGGAAAGTTGACATGTTTTACTTTTATGTCCATGTGATGGTCAAAGTGTTCCCTCCATAGAAATACCAGCTGGAGGAGAACAGAGAGGACAATAAAGTTGAGAAGCAGGAAAATGATAGGAGCAGAGAACTGAAATTGGACATATCATGCATTATTGTTGCTAAAGCTGAAGAAGCCAACCTCCATATAGTCTTTTAGATAAGCCACTCAAAAAAGGTAAAGCTGCCTCTTCACATGGCCAGCTTCACTTTTGGAGAGTTGTGTAGTTCTTGAAGTAGTTCCTCTAAGGCCTTCAAGCTCAAGGGACCATGCCATTACGGCTCACTGATCTTAATTGTGATATTTGCAAGCACAGTTCAACATCCCATTAACTCTATAAGATGGAAGGAAGAACAAACCTTAATTTGTAACGTCATTTCAATAGGTAGGACTTGATTTCCATAGGTTCTTTTAATAAAGGCATGGCTGAGGTCAGGTTAGAGTGTATATAAATATATGCTTTTGGTTTCTTATTAAGCTACAATTACAGGACTACTAACTTCAATGAAAGCATCTCGACGCTTCAAACATGAAAGTTGCTTATGTAGCTAGAAACAAGAAAGCTGCTTCTTTTGCTTCACTTCTTCGATAGCACATTACTCAAATCACTCAAAACGAAATGTTGAAACTAAAAAGGACCAAAGATCAATTAGTTAAGAGATGGGGCCACGAACGTTAGTGGTGCTACAGATAAAAGCCAAGAGTAAGCATGGGATGTACTCAAAAGACTTGAAGCCCCACATGGCTGTCCTTTAACATTACTTCTTCATAAATATGTACATTTAATTATTCATTACACGATGCCCAACTACACATTAAACAATCCATTTTTCTGCATACCTACTCTTCAAGTTGGAAGCCATGCTTTTAGCCTCTCATGGTGTGTTGGTGGTGCATATGAACAAAATACCTTAATAATCCATGTTTTTGCTTTTTACAGAGGATAATAGGCAATTACAAGCTTTAGAAGAAAAGGGCAGTTCCTAATTATGACCTTGATAGTACATTTTTCTTCCACCTAAAATCATGTTATAATAAAAAAGGTATGGATTGAAAACAGATCAGATTGAATCGAATGAGTTGACATTAATTGGATTAGTGGGTAAGCAATCTATAATTAATTAAATTCTGTAAAGTTCAACAAATTTCTTCCCAGTGGTTTATTCTTTTTCTTTCACAATTAATTGAGAATGATTATGTGTTCTTTTAATAGACAACCTTCTTGAAGAATAAAAGATAATTAGAAAAAATTGATTAGTGTCTCATCTCATGTGGTCTTAAACATGAATGTTGTATGAGATTTTTGGAAGCTTGGGATTGACACTTTATAGATTTACTAAACTTTGGTGTTCAACAAGTTTATTCAAGCTCAGTTCAGTGTATAAGAACGAATTCCTTAGGCTTTTGACTAGGACAAACTAGTAAAGATAAACTAAGAAGTATCACTTTAGCCACCTCAGAAATAGTAAGCCAAAACAAACAATAAAATACAAGCTTCTCAATTGGTAAAGTATCATTGTGGAAGGTGACATCAACTGACTAAAGAAGTTGGAAAAATCATCAATGTCTAAAAGCAATCTGGTTTAGCTTAGTTATAATTATTACTCCCAACACCTTCAGGCCTTTGCAATACCATCCTCCTACTGCTATTGGTTCAGTTTTGCCACCCTTATCATCACTTCCAAGATCAAAGAAAAGCTGGTAAATCCTCCTTACCTATCTCCCTTCTTCTTGCATCGCCCATTTATCACCACCATTATGGGTATATCTTCAACTGAGGTTTAACAGTTTGGAAGATCTCAGTTGAACATTATCTCAGCTGAGAATATATTATCTCAGCTTTGTTATCTTCTGGGAACGGTTTGATTCTGGCCTTTGCATATATATTCTTACTCCTGATGTGCATGTGATGCTTTTTCTTAATACTTTTGTGTAAGCAATGATTCCTGTTTCTTTTTCGCATATCAACTAGTTGATATTTCTGAATCTCGTAATATGCTGGTTAATTTTCTTCGTCAGAGTTCCTACTGCAGAAACTTCAGCTGCTTGTGACACTAAAAGTTCTTTTTTGTAGTCTCTCCAAGTATACTTTTTTTTTAATAGTTCTCTTCGTTCTCTGTACCTTTGTTTCGACTCTTGCATGTCTTGCTAGTTGATGAAACAAAGATTATTGCTTGAATCGTCCTGGTCTTGTTCAAAGGTCCCAGGTTATTTCCACTTAAGTTTTTATAGTAGATTCCCCCCTTTCCTATTATTCTTTTTTCTTCTTCAAGAACAGATGTTCTAACATTTCTGGCATTTAACTGCCTTTGTAAATTCCTCTATATTGCTGTTTTAACCAGGAAGATTCTTGCTTCTGTCTGCATTCAGGATATCGCATCGTACTGTTGTTTTGGTAATCTTTTGGTGATTGTTTCCCCTAAAAGCCGTGTGGGTCTACATGCATATAACCAGAAGTTAACTAGCTGTCATCTTTCAAGCTTGAGCAATAAAGGATTTAATCAGCCTTTCTGAAATTTTTCATTACATCTCAAGTTAGTGTCTGGAGATTCTCGTTTCAAAATGCCTCCCACATACTTCCCTCTGCGATGGGAGAGTACTGGAGACCAGTGGTGGTATGCTTCTCCCATTGATTGGGCAGCTGCTAATGGCCACTATGACTTGGTGAGAGAGCTTCTTCGCATTGACAACAATCACCTTATCAAACTCACCTCTCTCAGGCGGATTCGACGTCTTGAGACCGTGTGGGATGATGAAGAACAGTTTGATGACGTCTCCAAGTGCCGGTCTCAAGTTGCAAGAAAGCTTTTTCATGAGTGTGAAGCCAGGAGAGGTAAGAACTCTCTGATCCAAGCTGGCTATGGTGGATGGCTTATGTATACAGCTGCATCAGCTGGAGACTTGAGTTTTGTTCAAGAACTTCTTGAAAGGAACCCTCTTCTTGTATTCGGTGAAGGAGAGTATGGGGTTACTGATATATTCTATGCTGCTGCCAGAAGCAAGAACTGTGAGGTTTTCAGGCTGATTTATGACTTTGCCGTCTCGCCGAGGTTCTTAACTGCTAGAGGGGGGGAGTTTGAGGAGCACATTGGTGAGATTCCTTCTGTTTATAAGTTGGAAATGATGAACAGGGCTGTTCATGCAGCTGCTAGAGGAGGAAATTTGATCATTTTGAAGGAGCTTCTCAATAATTCCAGTGATGTTTTGGCGTATAGAGATAAGCATGGCTCAACCATTTTACACGCTGCCGCTGCCAGAGGGCAGGTTGAGGTGAGTCTACAGCTGGTCTGCTTCTGTTTTTCCCTGTTATTGCTTATCCTCTCCTAACTAATCTTTGGTTGGTTACTTCTATACTCCACTTGGCTCTAACTGTGGTTTTAGTTGATTGATTACTACCTGATTTATTACTTCTTTATATGGGCTTTCATGGCATAATCACTTTTTATGCAGGTGGTGAAAGACCTAGTAGCATCTTCTGATATCATCACTTCCACTGATAATATGGGAAACACAGCCTTGCATATTGCTGCTTACAGAGGCCAATCACAAGTAGTTGAAGCTTTGATTTTTGCTTCTCCTTCATTAGTATCTTCAAGAAACAATGCTGGTGAAACTTTCCTCCATATGGCTGTGTCTGGCTTCCATTCCCCGGCTTTTAGAAGATTGGACCGACAGATTGACCTCATGAAGCAGCTTTTATGTGGGAAAGCTTTCAACATGGAAGATATTATCAATGTCAGAAACAATGAGGGAAGGACTGCTCTCCATATGGCCATCGTTGGCAATGTCCATTCTGAGTTTGTACAGCTGCTGATGTCTGCTCAATCACTAAATGTAAATATACGTGATGCGGATGGGATGACCCCGCTTGATCTCCTTAGACAACGACCACAGTCTGCCTCCTCTGATATACTAATCAGGCAACTGATTTCAGCAGGTGGAATTTTTAGTTTTCAGGATTATAGTGCAAGAAGAGCTATTGCTTCTCGCTTAAAAATGCATGGTAATGGAGGCAGTCCTGGAACTTCATTTAGAATCTCGGACACAGAAATCTTTCTGTACACAGGAATTGAGATCATATCCGATGCCAGTGCTGGTCCAGCTAGTGCAGGAATGAGTTCCACAGATCTCAGTCATCATGAATCAGCCAATGAGAATCAGACCTCAACAATCAACAAGAAACAAAGCTCTGTCAATCATGCTGCACAGCGATCTAGATCCTGCATAAAATTTTGATTTTTCAAAGCTGATAACTTGACCAGAGACTAATTCATAAATCCTAAAAAGCTCC
>JANIMX020000248.1:4615-15762 GCA_024582655.2 Erythroxylum kunthianum | reverse complement strand
TAAACACATTTCAATTTATCCAAGCCACACATTCAAAATTTTGGGCACACACACAAAATCACACAATTTCAACTAGGATAGGGTTCGAGTCATTACAATCCTCCCCCTTAATATAAATTCGTCCTCGAATTTAAATCTGTACCTGATCAGAACAACTCTGGATGTTGGGCCATAATTACCTTTTGTTTCACTTTTCTGGTGTTCTTCTTTCTTTTCTTTTCTTTTTGTGTGGAGGTGTTGTTTTCTTTGTTGGTAAATTCTGAGAATAAAAGCATAAATGTCAACCACGCCAAAACTAAATACCAAAATCAGCCAACTAATACATATATGCAAATAAATCCTACAGAGCAGGCTATAAGTTACATATTTTAATCCAATACTATGAAAAAGACACAAATTTACAAATGTGATTATGCCATACTCCAATTCTCAGTTAATAAATTTCAACAGACTTAGAAGCCTATGAAATCATGTCTAAATACACGCATAAGTGCGTGTATAAATATTAAAAAGGCAAAAATATTAATATATAAACTCCAGGGGAGAGACAATATCTGCATACTATGTTTCTAGATAGATGAATTGTTAGTTTTGATGAGTTGATATAACGTCGAGTTCTTCACTTTTCAACTAGTTGTATACAGGAAGTTATTTTCAGGGAATGAAGGAGACATGACAAGGGAGCTAAAAACACAAGAAGCCTGAATGCAAAATTGCCATTCAGTTGCATTTCATAATCAAATTACTCCTGCACTATGAAAAGCTGATTCTTTGCTGGGCACTATGGTTTTGTGAAAATAAAGAAAGTCCTGTGGTGCTCTGCATGCCTAATACATACACATGTAACTACTCTTTGGTATTGCTGAAATTGACAACGAAAGGTTCTGCAGCGGCAAAAAGATATCCAACAGGGTAACCAAATCACTGGAATAAAAATTTAACAAAAATTCATTTGAAGACGATTCCTTCTGCATATGTAGAAGCTTATTTTCTTCCTCAACTGAACAAAATGAGAAAAATGATTAAGAAAGAAGGGGTTCTTCAAGTCAATCCATTACCATTTTTCGGAATCATCACCTTGACATGGCAAAAGGATACATTTTCCGACAAAGCAAAAGCAATTATTGTCAATTTAAGTCTGCTCAAAAAGTATTGTTGCTAGTTCACAACATCAACGACTAGCTTTCGAGACTTGAGGACTGACCACCTCATACGTCGGTAATATGCAGCTTGGAGCAATGCCAGTGAAAGTAAAAATATCCACTTGAAACCCATCTGCAGCAGAAAGTACACCATATCAAATACAATATTCTGAATTTAGTGACATGTAAACAAGACATAATTTGAAGCCAAAGATACCAGTTTTCTCTCTTCCATTTCGGGTTCTGCAGCCCAAGTCAAAAATGAAACGACATCCTTTCCCATCTGCACAAAAGGATATACAAAATTCATATTTGTATCTTCAGGAGTGGAAATTGTCTATGCTGGCAACTTACTGCCTCTTCTCATCCCTCACAACAAGTACATACAAAAAAGACAAACCTGGGCTTCTGTAGCTGGAGTACCATCTTCATACTCAACAGCACCATCGTTAAGCATCTTAGGCATTGCAATAGCTCCCCCAGGAAAGTAAGGATTGTAATGCAATCCCTCTCGAATCTAAAATACCATTTTAAAGATTCAGTAAAGTTTTGAAAGAGCTTATAGCTGAAGTGGCCAGAAACACAGGCTCCAACCACAATTTTTCAAGAAAAACTCGTGCTTCAACAGTATGGCTTATAGCTCAAAGAATACAGAACAAAGCTGTAACCAACATAAATAGGAGGAAAATATGCAACCAAAGATCGAAGGATGACAAACTTTAAGAAGGCACTTGGGACCTCTTAATTATGATATGAACAACTTTTCAAACAATAAAATCAAGAGACTCCTCTCCAGGTCCCAAAATCTTTCTTAAAAAGGTAGAAAAAGCATTCACCAAGCAATACAAATGTGAGAACTAGTTAAAAAATAGGTTGAAGCATCACATGGAAGTCATCTTCAATGACAGTCGTGCCATGCTGATAGTAAGGCATTTCCATTTATTACTAACATGGCATAGATTTGCAGGTTTTTCGCATTATCAATCAGCGACCAGATTAAACATTACAAAGGCCTACATGCAGAGCAGACTGAAGAAGGAATTACCGAAACACCAGCTGGAGGGTCACGGTAACCAGTTAGAAGAGCAAACACGTAGTTCTGACCATTGTGACGGGCCTGAAAGAAAGAAGAGTAAGATGTTTAAAAAATTCACTACTAAAACTTCCAGAAGTGCATAACAGAGAAGATGGTAGTTACTTTAGTAATCAGACTTAGATCAGGAGGATAAGCCCCTCCGTTTGCAAATCTAGCTGCTTGTTCATTAGCGTATGGTTGATGGAAACGGTCACTGAGTTTACCAGGACGAGTATACATTTCTTCCTCATCATTAGGCCCATCAACCACCTCGATTTCAGCAGCCATAGCCTTTGTTTCTTCTTCTGTGTATGCAACACCCACCAAATCCCGGTGTGAAATCAGGGACATAGAGTGACAAGATGCACATACTTGCTGGTATACTTGGTGTCCACGACGAATCCTGCCATTGAAAAGGTTAAACTCACCAATTGAAGGACAGGTTGCATTTTATTATGAAAAGATGGTAACAATGTCTCATGGACAACTTCTAATATCCTATATCAACTAGGAATCACTTCCTGTGAATCTACAATCACCACACAATGGACATCAATGAAACAAACACGTGACTGCCGTAATATAGCCTGAAGCTACAAATATTTGCCATCCTAACAATTGTAAAAGCATTATTGCTCAAGTAGTAAGAAGAATACAGAAGTTCAATAATGATGGCATTAACAAAACTTAAAGTAACATGATAGCACATCCTCAACTCTCACTAAATCCATAAGTGCTCATGACTTGAAGAGTGGGTATTTCAGTAATGGTCTTTCCTTGAACATAACTTTTGAGGATAAGCAACAGTACTGCAGAAAAAAGATGGACAACAAGGACTACTTACGAAGCATGGTCATAAGAACTCAAAATGCCTTTATGAGGCCAAGGATAGTTTGGGCACTCTAAGCCATGCTCAGCCTCATCAGCAGATGCTACTGTTGCAAAAGCCAGAAACCCAGAAAGACCAGCCCCAGCAAGGGCAAATGCTCTAAGAGACTTCATACCAATAGATCTAGCATCATCATCAACTTTTTTTGAATTGAATAAAGTCAAAGCTGGGCGGGCCTGCAAATAGGATATACAAACTATTAGCCATAGTAATTAATTACACCAAAAGGTAACTAAAAAGGTGATTCTGAGGAAGCTGCTCATTCAAGATAGAAAATGATAGTATGAAGCACTCTCAAAGAAAAAGGATCATACCATGTGCACACAATTGAACCACAATGCAGGTGATGGAGCATAAGAAATTACACAAGCAACCAAAGAGGCACATAGAACTGAGACTGGAGCATCAAACTAAACGAAAAGATGAGAGTTCTTACAACAGATTGTAAATGCAATTTTCTCCGCAGAAGCTGGTGGATCAGTCCTCCAGCCATTGTACAGTAAGACCCTCTTAACTAGTTTTCTGAAACAATAAAAATATCACTAGAAGGAGCAAATATAACAAAATCCACAAACATACACCCATCTGAACTTTGGGATGTCAAACCTACCTTTCCAAATTGAGAAGTGATATAAAATTAATCTTATAACTCCTATTATCATTATTCACAATCAAAATCAATTCCCCCAACAAATTATACTGATTACTATCATCACACCGGGGAAACAGACAAGTTTTGAACCACCATAAACATAACAGGACCATTAAACTCGTCATATTAACTCCACGTCACTTAAAAAATCCGCAACAATTAATACCCCATGTTCCCTGAAAGACCAGAAAACCCGAATAGGATAACAAATATAAATAAACACGAGACGAATCATCTGGACAGCTCCTGCCCATGTTTGAGTTACAAACATTCTCCAACTATTGATCAAACCATAAAGCTATCACATTCTAAGACATGTAGAACCTAGGAAATCCAACAACTTAATATCATTCAAGCAAATCACACCCTCTACAAAACATGATCTTAAAATTCTCGAACCAATAAAAACAGCACAAAACGGCGGAAAGATCAAACATTTCCAGTATAAACACCGCGTAAGATGAATGAAACGACCAGTCCCCGCCAGAAATTCTCATAAAAAAGAACACAAAGAAGAATCTCTAAAAGGGTATTAGAAAAGAATATTAATAGATGTAAGAAGTTAAAAGAGAGGAATATGAAAAGAGAGAACGGAGAACTTACGGTGTGGAGATTGGGAAAGGCGGATTTAGTTAAAGAGAGGAGGCGCGGTTTCGAGATCCAGAAAAGCGAACGATTTGAGAGAGTGTGACGAGCAGACGACACGAGAGGAGCAGAAGCTGTTACTACTAGACCAAACTTGGATTGCCAGTTTCTTGGATTAGTGGCCCAAACCCAAATACTAGGAAGAAGGTTTCCAAGCCTCTCTCTCTCTCTCTCTCTCTGACAACCTCAATTAAGTGGAACGAGTGGAATTAAGAAACCTTTGACAAGACCCATTTACTTAAAAACAACATAAATTGTATGAATTTTTCTTATATTTTTTTTTTATAAAAATATCATTTTCATAATTTGAATCTATGATCGATCGTACTAGTTATTTTAAAATTTTCCCTCTAAAATATAATAATAATCTTACTAATTGTTTCAAAGACTCGACCTTTAGCAATTTTTCTGAAATGCTTCTTTAAAAGAAAACACTTTAAAGAGTAGTACTACAAGGAGTTTTTAGAGCTAAGAAACATTGTGTACATGTGTGTATTTTTGTGATAAAAAAACATATTTTTAATAAATAATAATAATAATGATAACTACGTAAAACAGACAAAAAATAAAAGCCTCCACATGCACGTGCTTGACTGTATAACAAAACCATTGGCGCCCCACACTTTCTTCGAGGACACCAAATCTTTTCCCATCAAACTCTCTCTCTCCGTCCTCATAAAGATGGCTTCTTTCTGGATTTTGAGTTTGGACAAACATGGCCAGGTTAGGACACAACCAAATTATCAAGCACGTTTCAACAAAGTTGGTGTTTGTAATATCGTGTGTAGCTCTCTTAGGTGCTGCTTTCGTCGCTGACTTCCTCTGGGCATCATCTTCCTCCATTTCTTCTGCTTATCGATCCGTTGCATCCAAGTGGGCTCTTCAGAAATCTGGAAACATTGTAGTTCCAACTCCGCTTTCTCTCAAACATGAGAACAAGGTTTGTGTTTCCTTATGTTGTTGCTTTGTATTGATGATGACTCTCTTGTTAAGAACATTTAGATGCGTCTCTCTTGATGTGGGTACTAATTAGTCGAGGTTTTATTTTTTTTTTATTTTTTTGGGTTTGTCTTGTACTTGGATTTGCAGAAAGAAGAGGTTAAAAGGGAAGGAAATGATCGTGAGATGTTGTTGTCAGCAACTTTTGCTGATTTGCCAGCGGCAGAGCTAAAATGGGAGCAGATGCCATCAGCACCGGTGCCTCGTCTTGATGGCTATGCAATACAAATCAAGAATCTATTTTACGTATTTGTTGGATATGGCACCATTAATCATGTGTGAATCTTTCATCCATAACCACTTCATAGATTTGATATGTCAACTTAAATGTTCCTCTGAAGTAATTCTTGACGATGAACCTATCTTGTAGGTGCATTCTCATGTTGATGTATATGATTTTACCAGTAATAAGTGGGTCGATAGATTTGATACTCCTAAAGAAATGGCAAATTCTCACCTGGGAGTGGCAACCGATGGCAGATACATATATATTGTCTCAGGACAATATGGTCCCCAATGCAGGACTGCTATACCTAATACGTTTTCACTGGACACCGAAACAAAGACATGGCAGAGCTTGCCCCCATTACCAGCATCAAGGTATGCGACTCCATCAGGAAATCCATAAGAGTATCCACGAGGAGTGAAGACTAACTAATTTCTGACACACAATCAATGGCAATCTTTCCCTCGGATAGATTATATTAGCAATCAGTAGTATTCGGTGGAAGAGGAAATTCGTGGTACAGAAGCCCGAGAATGATTGTATTAGAGTCCAAGGAAGCCGTTATATATAGCCATTCCCTTAACCATTTTAATTTTAGTTGATGCATAGATTTTGACATAGGTCGGCATTCGCAGATATGCACCTCCAACTCAACTGTGGAGAGGTAGACTCCATGTGATGGGTGGGAGCAAGGAAAATCGCCACACGCCGGCACATGATCATTGGAGTATTGCAGTAAAGGATGGAAAAGCACTGGAGAGGAATTGGCGAACAGAAGTGCCCATTCCCCGTGGAGGGCCACACAGGTCTCTTTCCTGCCCTGCTTTATTTCTTCCATTTTATAGGCTTGGAGGATAAACAACCCTTACTTTGTTGACAGAGCTTGTATTGTGGTTAATGATCGACTTTTTGTTATTGGTGGTCAAGAAGGTGACTTCATGCCCAAACCTGGGTCACCTATATACAAGTGTTCTCGCAGGCTTGAGGTTTGCTTGTTTTTTATTATATCTGAACGTTGTTGGAATAATCTTGAAGCCAGAGTAGCTGTGATCACTGATATTTCCACTCATTCAGGTGGTCTATGGAGATGTTTATATGCTAGATAATGAAATGAAGTGGAAGACTTTACCCTCAATGCCAAAACCTGACTCGCACATCGAGGGTGCTTGGGTTCTTGTCAACAACTCAATCATCATAACTGGAGGGACAACAGAAAAGCACCCTCTGACTAAAAGGATGATTCTGGTTGGGGAGATTTTCCGGTTTGATCTCGAATCAATGGTATTCATCTTCTCTGACACCATCTGCATATGCATAGTGTATGTATGCTACTTTCATTTTCATGATGTGCACAAATCAGTAGAAACTTCCGGTCACATTTAACAGGCATAAACAGACCAGCTAAAATCTCCTGCTATGGTCTACTACTTATTTGGCAATGGAAATTGAGCTCTGGAACTTTGACCCTTGAGTGTTTCCTTTTGTTGTTTGAATTACAGACATGGTCAGTGATTGGCAAACTTCCATTCCGCATAAAAACTACACTGACCGGATTCTGGAACGGATGGTTGTATTTTACATCAGGGCAGAGGGATAGAGGACCGGACAATCCACAGCCTCAAAAAGTGATTGGAGAGATGTGGAGAACGAAATTGCATCTTTGAGCAGTTTTCATCAAACACCACTTGTAGCATTGTCAGCTGCAATTTTTGTCATTTTTTAAAACCTTTTTAGAACCATTGGTCTGTTATTCTTCTACTTTCTTGTAAGTTCATATACCTTCAGAGAAACTTCTATTTGATCACATTAAGCAAATGAGCCACTAATTTTACGTTGATTACCCTGTCCAAGGTATGTAGCTTCCTTTCATGGAAGTTTATTCATAATATTCTAAATTTAAAACTGAAAAGTAATATGGATAGAGGATTCTAACTTGCAGAATATACAAATTACAGAAACAAGGTTGGCATCATAGTAAGTTAAAACCTAAGAGGTCTGCTCATTTACAAATTAGTCAACATCCCCAGTTGATGCTTTACATTACCAAACGGGGAAGTGCTAGTAATTACCACATGAACTGGTATCAAGTCATCATAAGAGCTTCCAACTTGAATCATGAACGCCATTCTGTCTCTCCCGAAAGCCCTATTAGAGCCAATAAGAAACCAGTTTTATAGAGTAGTCCTAAACAGCACCCTGTAAACACCATAAATTAATATCAGAGCAGAAAAAGAGACCGCAACATTCATAATTACGCAAGCAGCTGCAAGACGGCAGTTCATTGACACAAAATGAGAAGCTTGCAACAGACGCCTTCCCAGTTAGTTTAAATTTCTCGGGACCAAAATCATCAATCGAATTCTGCAGCCGTGCATAATAAACATATCATTCAATCTTTTACTTTCATCAGTCTGGCAACAAACCCTTCAATATCTGAAAAACTAGAACATTAACAAGATAACGCACTTCCTAAATTATCTATATGACATTATTTGTCAAAGACATTTGTTAATGGTACAAGAAATGCTTGATGCAAAAAATTCACGGCACAAATTTATTAATTTATTAATTTATGCAATAATGTACGGGAAAATTTTTCCAGTTTCTGTTCCACTAACCTGATTAATATTCTTCCACCCGAAAACATGAACTTCATTACAGCATAGTTCCAATTTTTACCACACTGATCAGGTCATTGATAATTTCTGCAAATTGATTACTCATATTAACATTTGCAACATCGACCAAATATAGAATAGCCAAGGCTGAGAAAAAGAGATACCTCTTTTCATCTTAATAGAGGGGCATAAGGAGCTGGACATGGGGACACAGTATGATCAGGTAACTGGCTTATCAAATCAATTGCTGCCTGCAGACATGTATTTAGCATCTTCTTTTCCAATCTGACAAGCTGAGTGGCAACTCGCTTCTTAGGGTTCAAGTTAGGAACAGCCAACTGGGCATAAGAGAAATTTATCAAATAAAAATTACCGACGCTTAAACACGTTAGGATTCGATCAAGTATCAAAACATGTAATACCACTATTACCATTGACTCATCTTCACTCAAGCTAGTAGGATAGCCAGCTAGACGTCTCTCGAAATAATCAACAAGCTGGTCCAACACTGCTCGTTCCATACATGGACTCACCTATATCACATCCAACAAATTTCAATTGAAAGCCATCAGAATTCACTAGACCCTTTCCTCATAGAGGTCCAATGAGAAAGGTATTAGCAGTTTCTATTGAGTCAGATCTAGGAAATTAAATTCACCTCATCTCTCCCTTATTCTATATTATATACATCTTGTTCATAATTAGTTCAAAAAATAGAAGAAGATGTGAACTTACTGGACAGATTGGACCTTGAGAAGAAATAACTGATTGCATCTCAAAAGGATCTGATACATAGCCCAATCGCAAATAAGGAAGCATATCTGAGATAGTTTCTTTTTCCTTTCCCACATATACCTGCAACAGATACAAATCAAAACCATCTACAAGAAAGGAGCCCCATGACTATCTTTTACAAAAAGAAGTTTGAATTTGTACTTGAAACACTTGGACTGACAATTTGCCATTTCTTTGAGCAACCATTCTCTTCTCCTGGTATTGAGGGTCCTCTGTGTTTAGTGCTGCCTGGAACATACAACACATAGTGCATATCCAAACAGTTGACTTGCAAACACATGAAATACAAATAAAAGATTCCAAAAATCAGTATAACCTCAATGGAAATTCTGTCATAAGAATTATCCTCATCAACAAAACCATAGTTGAGAAGCAACTTTGAATTAGGCTGTGGCCCACACCTGAAAGCAATCTTGAATTTCAATATCCACTAAAACAACACCAACAAGCCACAAAACAGCACCAAATTGGGATTACTAAAGCAAATAGCAAACCAGACAACAATGGGTTCTCCAGCCTTATATGGACGATCAACCACTAGTTCA
This sequence comes from Erythroxylum kunthianum, assembly GCA_024582655.2. NCBI lineage: Eukaryota > Viridiplantae > Streptophyta > Magnoliopsida > Malpighiales > Erythroxylaceae > Erythroxylum > Erythroxylum kunthianum. The sequence goes on along the minus strand of JANIMX020000248.1, from coordinate 6,176 downwards.
ACAGCACCGTCAACTGCACTTAACATTGCTTTGCAGTTGCTCCTGTATGCAAGCAAAGGGGGTCCAAGAGGAACCAAAGCAAATCTCCGTGCCAAACTGACTTTCTAAATAAAAAAAGGGGTACTAACTCATCAATTTGAATATTTCATGCTAAAATGAGTCACCAGCATAATGACAACAGACAAAACATTCTTGCTCGCGAGAAAAGAAGCTGAGAACTGTGTTGCATAAGAAATAAATACAGAAAGGAAGGTGGGTAAACAGATAGGGAAATGCTCAATGCACACACATCATAAATTAACAATTCAGTTCTGAGCAGAGGTCTCCCTAAAATGTGGAGCTAACTAATAGTTATGGAGGCAGTCTAGGACAAAAAGCACACTAAAAATGCATGATAAAGTAAACATCTGTGCTCAATTCAAAGAAGCAATAACACAACCCAGAAAAGGAAGAATTGAAATTCCAGGTCAATTTCAGGTAATAAAAGATCAAAGAGGATTGGTTGGCATAATCAAAATTGGAAAGGCAGAAGCAAATCGGGTTCCTATATGACTTCACTATCTAATCTACCAATGACATCACCTAGGGCAAAGATGTAAAAAAGGTGAACCCCTTGATAACAAAATGCAAAAGATCTAGCAAACAGGAGAAGAGTTACCTGTAAATGCACCACGCATGACTGTATAGCAACAAAAGCTTGCTTAAAAATCTCAAATGGAAAGGCTTCAGTGGGTATATCATATGGATATTGCTGCAATGAAACAAAATAATCAGAATAACTTGTGGCAAACAATAGCACATCATCCTCCATAAAGAGACACAAACTCTAATAAATAACTATACAATTCTTTGGTAGAGCAAGTAAAGAATACAACAGTGTAACCTGAAAGAGCGAACCGGCCATGAACCAAACCGTGTCCAGCTCATCATATTCCCTTTTAATCCCTTCTGCCCTTTCAATAACTTCAGCCTACTTCACCACCAACAGTTAGATGGAAATTTTTTTAAAGATGAGAGCAGCACTCACTGTAAATATGCAAGAACAGAAAAGAATATGATGGTGCCAGTATTGATCATTCAGAACTGGAAGTTAAACGAATGGCATACCTTAGTGGGGCTACCAGTCAGGAAAGCCAGTTCAGCTTCTGACCATAGAAGTGGAGACTCCACAGCCAAATGGCCCCGGCCTCGCTGGCGATCAAGCTCTCTAATGTAAGGATACCAGAATGACTTCTTTCCCTGTTTCTTCTCATACATCAAATGCAATGCCAAGCATGCTAATTCTGACAATTTGTTTGTGGTTAACAACTCAGCTGCATGAAAGACCAAGTGGACAATGAAAAAACCACCACTTGTAAGCTTAACTGTTAACAAGAAGCAGATTGTCTAAGTTAAGTGGACTGATGACATTCAATCACATAACAATATAACCAAATCATACATCCCTGCGGATATAAAGATTCTACAACATGATCTTGACATATAGAAAACAACCTTTAATGTGAAGTTGGAGAAATTTGATACAACAGCAAAAATCAAGGTGAATAAAGAAGTTAAAGCT
>JANIMX020000247.1:334270-345105 GCA_024582655.2 Erythroxylum kunthianum | reverse complement strand
AAGCACCAGCTTTAGCCAAAGGCTCAACATAATCTAAAGGATTTGTGACCATAAGGTGGCAATCAAGATAAGCCCTGCAAGGAATTCCTGTTAAGAGTTTGAAACATTCAAAGGATAACATAAAGTGAAACGCTTTAAAGACTTTACTCAGTGTGTTTTCTCAAGCTGTCAATAACTGGTGCGCCAATGGTTAGATTTGGGACAAAGTGCCTAGAAAAATGCAAAAACAAGAAGAAAAAAAAATCATCCACCCATATATACAAAAGCACCAGCTTGACATCCAATGCAAGAGAAACAGAGCTTATATTGAGCCTCAAATTGCAAATAACTTAAATCTTAAAAACAAGACCAAGTAAGACAGCATACTTCCATGCCTATCTTAAAGAAAAATAATAGCAAATAAAATCCTATGCCATGAATAAAGCATAGAAAGACCAAGCAAGATGGGATACTTTCATAAAATGAAATATCTAAAATCATGTTACCATGAATTTAGCATAAAATCTGCCTACTCTAAGGAAAACCAACTATTCTTCCTCAATGTCTTTGTATTGACAATGTCCTTCATATATTTCCAAGTCCTTTCCCCTAAGGGGCACTCACTCTTCCAAAAACGTATCTGACGATCCACATCTTAGAAGTTAGTTTGTCCGTTTTCCAAAGTACAGCTCCGAACTGGCTAACTACATATACTGCCCGAACAGAAGTTTCACAATCCTATTTCTTTCCTCAAATTTTATATGAAATTTAAGTTGCTTGAGATCGTTGTAGAGCTTGGCCAAAGTGGACAATCAAATAATTGAACTCGGATCCATCAACAGACAACAAAATGTTAGCAACTTTATTACGAAATATCCATTAAGCAAAAGAAAAGAAACCGTAAGCTAACTGAACTGTGTTTAAGGTAAGAAAAAAGAACCCGCAGGTCACAAGTTATCCCAAAGAGCAGAGCATATGACATATAAACAGAGCATTAACCGTACCCGTCCTGCAGAAAATTAGACAAAGACCCATCAATCTAAGAAGGTAGTCAAGCAATCTTATGAAATCAAAATATCATTTTGAAGAGTCCATTTATAAATTACACTACAGAAACAGACAAATAGACAACATGTGTAGATACAGAGAAATATGTACCATGATGTCCATGTGAAGCCAGTCAGCGCCAGAACCGATCATCCGTTGAGCTTCGGAAGCCAAGTTGGCGAAATCCGAAGACAGCATCGACGGTGCGATTTTGGGCACCAACCCCATGGTCGGCAGGAATTGAAACGGAGCGGTCGCTGATCGATTGGTCCAAAAACCAAACCAAGAGGATGTCCCGTTAGAAGAACTCTCTTGTGTTTTGCTACCTGTAACGACGTCGGTTTTAGTATTTGATATTTCTCACCTACTACAAACCCACGCCTAATCTCTCGCCAATCAAAAGGCGTTTTAAATTTAATTCGATCAAGGTCACTCACTCATACGATGACGTGGTGCCTGAAACTTGTGAGCCCAAGTCACAACTGTGCAATAAAAAGATATTTATATTTTGTCTGCCAGGTTTATCCTTATTAAAAGCAATTTTCTCATTCTATGTTTTAAAGGGTATAGTAGGAAGTAAGTATGAGGTTAGTATCCAATCTCATGTACTAATTGCATATATAAATAAATATATTTTTAGTGAGTGTTGATGTTGAAGAGATATAGAAGATTTGGAAGCCTAGAAAAAGACAATTTACTTATTCTTTGATCCTAACCTTTTGCATTCATTATGAATCATCTTAAGGCTATGTATTTACTTTAATCTAACTTTAGTTGGAGAAGTTTGTCGTATTTAAGAAATGACCCAGTGCCTGTGCCTTTTTGGAGGACAATCACAGTCCCATTGTGTGTGGTATTCGCACATACTGCCACAATCTCATTATTGCAGTGAATTGTTGTTATTAGGCTTTTGTAATATTTGTCAAAATTTCAGCTATTGGTAATCGTATAGTAACTACATTTTGTAGATAAGGTGAGTCATCACCTTGGACATCAAAATTAGCAAGCAACTTCATTTTCTCTGTGATGACATACATATAAATGGAAAAGAGTGAACTTCTTGAAAATGATATCTACCAACCCCGTAGTAGACAGTAGAAACAAAGGCTAATGCCAACTTTCACAATGAATCAATATAGCACTTGCATCATATATATATACATATATATCAAATGTGATAAAAAGGCTGACCTTTTTTCGTATACGTGTAGAACTATGTATATATATAATTACTGTTCTCTCTTCTTGTGGCATATGAAATAGAAGGCTGAGCAGCCGCAGTTAAACGGGTCAAGTACACATGAATATCATGCATGCATGCATGAATGGTTTTTGTTTTTTAAATGTTATATAACACGTAAGTTGATCCTCATCTTCTTTTTAGGAACGATGTTCTCAGGTTTATCCAAATACCGAATTGATATCAAATTTGAATTGAATTTTGATACATATTCTTATTGTTTTGGATAAATTTTTTAAATTATTAAATAGATCCTAAATTTTTTTAATTTATAAAATAGTCTATTAATATATTGTATTGTATATTTTATAATTTTACATAAATCATATCTTTAAAAATTATAACAATAAAAAATTTAAATAATATTTTATTTATTTATATTAAAATTATTTGTCATATATTTTACATAAAAATAATAGTCATAATTAATATAAAAAAAAACAGGCTAATGTTTTAATTGGTACAAGCTAAAAAAGGCTGGTACTAGTCAATACCAATAGCTAATACCATCGAATTTCGTTTTGTTTTTAGACCACTAATATAAAACGGAATTCAATACCTTGGGTTTAGCCGAAAGGTTGACCAGTGCCGACATATTCTTTTTTTTTTTTCCTATTAAGCATGACTATTAAACAGCTTTTCTCAATAATATAGCACTTTTCTGGAATCTGCCTTCCTTTATCACCAAGCAACTTTTTAAGTCCTACAATAAATTATGCAAAGATTTCATCATAATAAACTCCAGAAATATGCGAATATATATACCATAACAATCAATTTTAAATAGAAAAGTAAAATATAAAAAAAAATTGTTCTTTAATTTTTGTTAAAATATTTTGTTGCTTAAAACTAATTAAAAACTTTATTTTATTAAAAATATTAAAATTACTATGTTAACATACTAGTCTTATTAAATAATTCAATCAAAAGTTATCTTTTAATACTATAAACTACTTTAATTAATTTAGAAAAATAAAATTATTCTTAATCATAATTGAAATCGTATCATTGAATCCCAATTAAAAATCACAACAAACTCAATTTCTCTTCTAATCATAGTTGAAATCGAGTGAGAGGTATCAATTGTACGTAATTTTTTTCTTTTATTTTTGTAAAAAAAATTATTTTTATGATTTGAACTTGTCAATTTCTAATAAAAAATGAACAACATTATTAAATAATATATATACATATGCCTACTGTGATATATATTGGGAGTAGATGGGGATTTTTTTTAAATTAAATCGATTTTTATGAGTATCCCCACAAATGACAAATCTTGGCTTCCATGTTATTTTATTTTATTTTCTCTCAATTCCATTATTTTGAGATATGATTCAATTAAGCTCAGCCACACGCCTCACAAGTGTCTCATTAGGCGGAAAGTTATTAAAACGACAACACCTTCGCCTATGGTCGTAAAATTGCCAAGCAGGTGCGGCATCATGCATAGGCAACCTAATTTGCTATCTTTTTCTTCTACAGTTCATTGACATATTGTATCAACTTGTTTTCCCTTCTTTTCTTGTTTTTGGGTCACCATAAAACATAAAGGAAGAGGAATTGGTGAGTGAACAATATTATTGTTCATCCTACAGTACCATACATGCCCGTATTTTAAGGTACTGAAAAAGGCAATTCAAGCTCATGAAATCAAGTTGTCTTCATCACAAGCCCTTAAGAATATATGATCATCAAATGTAAAATTCCATTCTTGTCGGATAGCCAAAGGCATCAGCTTTAGAATACAGGTGTTAAAGAATTTGTAGGACATAAACGCCGGAAATTCACAGGACTATTACAGGTAAGAAACAACATCGAGCTTGTTAGGCTGATCATGAATGGCAGATACAAGCAAGGCTGGTAGAAAATGGTGAACATGCATGTTTATGCTTCTCTCTATGCAACCCACTTTCTAATTGTCCTTATTTGTTTACTCTATGTATCTGCTTTTGTATATTTATTTATTTATTTATTTTTTTGGGGAACTAGACAAGGATATTTATAAAAAGATACCAATCATGAAGATGATTATACACTTGAGTAAATTGCCAACCATTGCTTTATACCTTTAACCGCAGTCATGTTAAAAATAAGAGGAAATTAAGCTCCTTATAAACATTCTTCTGAGTTATATCATGAAACTCTCAGGTTCTAAACGGATAAACTTGCAATAAAAGCACTACTTAACTATAGAGATGTTACAAGAAAAGGATCAAGTAAACAGGTGGAGATGTTACAAAAGCATGATTTAAATTTGTAGATTCCTGACTGGAATCAATTATATCTAAACTACAACCAAGCTAAGGCGGGTTAATTTAGATCGATCTAAATATCAATGCTTTATGTCACAATCATTTCTTCGTTCATGTATATGGTATAGTTCTTATAAATAATTCAAATATCAAATTGATTCATGGTGATTAAGCCCCCTGAAGTTGCCTAGGGACAGAATGTTAAAATTGAACAACGTATGACATGATGAATGTGAATAAGGCATCCCATCTTATTCTGCTTGATTGTTTAACTTGTCTTGTTGTGAGGTGTCTGATATAAGCAATTCATACCATTCAATAAACAAATACAAAAATAAGTACCACTTCACATGGTAAATAGCAGCAGCCAATGCCATTCCCAATGAACGAAGCCCAAACCTTTACCATTCGTATTCCAAGTCTCAATTTCAACAAAAGCTTTCCCAAGTTAGTGGGTCCGACTACCCCCTTTGTAAATCTTTAGACCATGTTCCATAATCCATGCCATAGCAACACCATACATACACATATCACCTCCATAACTTCCCTTTCAGGGTCAATCTCTCTCTCTCTCTCTGCTGGTCCTCTTTCTTTTTTAGTATTCTTTTTTCTGTTCTTTTCTTGTAAGCATTTCCCATCTTCCCCTCCTTTTACAATAGCAACAAAGCAACTCTCTTCTTGCCAGTCTCAATCTTTTTCTCTGTTTCCTCCTGCTTCAACTTAACTTCTTTGTGAAAGGTGAAAAAAAATGCCCTTTTTCAGTGTCTGACGACGATCAGAGAGGTGCTCTTGGTGGTTTAGCCTCAGGGGGATCATGGGTTCTTGTGTTTCTGTTCATAAGGGTACCTCTGATTCAACCATGAAAATGGGAGTGACTTTTGGCTCCAAAACGGACAAGCTCGTGATTCCAGAATCACCCATCAAAGATAAACCGGCAGCTGTTGACCTTTCCAACAAGACTTTTGAGGACTTTGGTATGTTCTAGTCTCTGCTTTTGCTTGACCTTATGCTCAACTCTATGCTTTTTATTTATATTATGAGTGTCCAATATTCATAAACTTATAATCTTCTTAAAGCTTTCCTTGCGGTGTATGATTTGCAGAGTGGGTGGTGGGTGTGTGTCCTGTTTTTTGTTTTATACACGACCATGTTTTTGATGATATCAACATCTTATACTATTCATTGACATCGATATTGGACTTTTAGAATTATATCTTTCGTTTTTATTGTGATTTTCTTAATTATTTGATCGAGGGTGGCTGCTCCTTCCGTTTTAGAAATGGTTGTTTTGATTCTGTGAAATATATGTTCAAGTTTCTGATGCAATGTTTCTGTTAATTGTTTTACATACTTGTTTGATCTTCTCTCTCTCTGAAGTGCTATATCATGCCTTACGTTTCTGGCCCAATCTAGAGAAATGTTTCTACAAAAGGTTTCTGGCCCAATTAGAAGAACATAAATGATTGGAGATGAGGTTGTTCCTATGTCACATCATAATATAAAAGAAGAGACTTTTCTCCCCTGAAATCAAACTTGTGAATAAAGAACTTCAGTTTCTCTATAAGAAAGCAAGTATTGAACTTGTGTTGGAATCTTGAACTCTATGTTTATCTTAAGTAGCTGTTAACATAAAGGAGCACGGAACGGGTGATTCATTTGTTTGGACATAGCATTCTGTTGACTCTGGAATCCTTGATTCCCCATGGGACAATCCATCTCGATTTGGATTATACCTATTAGTTGTTTGCATCATTAAGATGTATGGCTTATCTTTTGGCAAGTATGCTGGCTTGGAAAGGTTTGGCCCTTTAGCTGGGGCATTGGTCATTCAGGAAGTGCTTGATGGTGAATGATCTTCATGGATCAGACGTTTTGGTCCTGAGTTGGTAAGTAATTGTTACTGTTGCTACAGGTAACTGAGGGATGCCGAACGGTGAAAAGAAAAATTGAAAGAAGCCATCTTTACTGTAGTTTTTGCCTGTTGGTTTCCCCTTATTGAAACAACTTTCTCACTACAGTTCAAATTTTGCTAATTAATACAGCTGTTTTTTATTGACTTAAGCAGCCCATTGGAGGTCTAAGTAATATGTTTAACATAGTTTCTTGAAGCCGAATTTAAGGATTGCCGTGGTGATTTTGGATGAAACAGGTTGTGCGGATTTTAACTAACAGGTTGTCTTTGACAGAAAATTTGGTTGCTCATGGATCCATGCTTATTGTGAATTTATGCTACAAATGTTTATTATTTTTACCTTGACTTTAGCTTTCTAAGGCACTAAATCATTGGCAGGTGATGGATGTATCCATCAGTTAGCTCTATTTATCTGTTTAATGTTTGAAGTTGATATCGGTTTTACTTACTTTGCAGGTAGTAAAGATGAAACCTTTTTTGATTCCCGGCCCTGGTTAGATTCCGACTGTGAAGATGATTTCTACAGTGTCAATGGTGGTAAGGAAACAATATCTGCATTTTGTTTAAATATTTATAGCACCCATTGCTTGGACCTTTGTCTGTCTCTTGTAGTGATATCACTCCCACACATTACACTATACTGTCTCTGTAGCTTTCAAGTATTTAAGCCTCTAGAGTATGCTATTACTTAGCTTTAGATACAGGAGAATATAATTAATTTAATATAGCTTGTGACGTTGTCAGTTAGATTTCATGCTGCTGTTACCTACACTTTGTAAAGTTGGCAGCAATCCTGCAATTGCCTTGTGGCACCTACTCGGTAGTAGGAATTTCAGCTTGTATTTCTTCATGATTCTTTTCCCCCACAATACAGATTTTACACCATCTCGAGGCAATACTCCAGTCCATCATAGGTTCTCTGTTGGTAGACCTAAAGTCAACAAAACCTTGGTGGAGACAAGTCCTGGTTTTGTACCTGAACCATCCCCAACAGGGAAAAAGAAGAGCCTATCTGAACTTTTCCAAGAGAGTCCCACAGAAGAACCCATTGATGATCCAGGTTCGTCAGGCAACCAGAACATTGCCAATGAGAAGGCAGGAGTTAAGGCCACCATACTCGATGTACTTCCTAAATCTGCAAATACTACCCCTTATATATCTGGTCCAAATTCTGTCTGTAGCAGTGAAAGAACTCCGAATGGACACGCCCTGCTTGAGAAGGACAAATCACAAAAAACTGTGCAGTGTTGCCTCCGAAGCTTGATTTCTTGCCGAAGTTTTAGTGAGAGGAAAAAGAAGATGAGCCCAGCCGTAGCCGTAAATGGTAAGGCATAAATCCTAGCAAGCCTACCGAACAGTTGGAACATGATGGAATGTAGAACCCATTTGGTCATATGTTACATGTAACCAATTTCTCCAGAATCTGTGTGTAAAGTACAATGCGACTTCGCTATTATGGCTTAAGGTTGTGTATAGAGCCAAAGCTATAGAGAAGGTGGTATGTGCCAAAGCTAGTCAGGATTTTAGTAGGTAAATCCAAGTTCAAGTTATATCCTTTACAAAACCTTTTAATTTATTAATCTTAGATGAAAATTCTCCAAATATCTTTCTTGTAATAAGTGAAGAGAGACGAATCTGCACTTGCAATGGAGGTACTATTGTGGTCTTCCTTCTCTATAAGTCTTTTGTACAGCAGTTCTGTTGTAAGTGGAGATGGATATTTTCGTTTTCAGGCTGGTAAGTTGAGATGCTTTACTGCAAACTAAAACCGTGCATGTCATGCTTATTAAATGTTGGTGGCTTATATGTTCCACTGTGTACTATATGCCATCAGAGCAGATTGTCATTACCTTTACATGCACTGGTAGCCCTTTCGTATATACTGCAGATATGCTTCATAGTAGAGCGTCCAGCACAAGTATCCGGCCATGTGAATCAATGAACTGAACTACTTTGCAAGATGGACAAATAATGCATTAAGGGCTCGTTTGGTACGTCGGATTGTACTGACTAGTTTTTTACGGATAGTATTAATCTGTTTTGGAGAGTACTGACTAAATTATACTGTATTTGATGCTGTTTCGGATGAACACTCGGATTAAGTTATACCGTGTTTGTTGCTATTTCGGATAACATCATATCGGACTATTTAAAAAAATCTGCAATAAATTCAGTTGAAATTTAAAACTCAAATGAGATGATTTTTTTTTAATATTCATATGGCAAGAATTTTTTATTTGTTTTTGTCAAGATTTATAAGATAAATTTCATATTTATTCAAATAAAATTTTAATAGTAGTTTTATATTAAAAATAAATTTATAAAAACCTACCGAAATATTATTTTATAAAGTTTTTATTAAAATATTTTGAAGGTAACTAGAAATAATAATAAAATTTGAAGTATTGTTTTTCATAGTTTATGAAGGTATGCTACAAGATTTCATCTTTTAAGAATAATAATCAGTAATAATTTTGTATAATTACTTAAAAATTAACAAAAAAACATATATATAATATACAAGTTTGTCACGCCCAACTTATCACACCCCACCTACATTACGTAGCCGTAAATTAAGCGTGTTATTAAATCGGGGTGTGTTAGTTATATTAGATAGTCAGGTGCGGAGAGTATTAAAAGTTCAACGCGTATTAAATAGTCATGTACAAGTCAAAAACAAACGTCTGATATGTATTATTTACTCCTATCATCTGTTTAATACGGCATACTAAATGAGCCCTAAAAGCACCGTTTGTTATAGGTATAGGTAATGACTATGCTTAAACTCAATTGTGTAGACAAGAATGATTGTTTATGTCATTTACACACAAATTCATTCCACACTCGATGAACTTTTCTCCCAGGTTTTCAAGGAGAGCAAGAACAATGTTTTTTTTTTAAATTTAAAAGGAATTTAGATTTGATATGTAAATATGATACAAAGACAAAGGTGCAAATGAAACTTTCTATTGGAACATCTCGGTGCTAGCATCGCATACAGGCAGTGCGAAAAATAATTTTTTTTTGTTCCGGGATATTCCCAAACCAGGATCGATTATGCCTACACATGTTGAACTATACCAACTAAGCAAATTTTCCAAATTCACATCTAATTAATTCTAACAATTATATGATCATGTAAAATTAGAACAATTTATAAATAAACATTTATAATAAAATCGGAATTCCTTTATTCCGTCTCCTTCATTCTTTAGGTGTCGGGTTTTAAAATCCACAACAATCAACATAGACCGTCTCCAACGGTATCTACGTAGAGATCGAAAACTATAATCGGATCAAAATAACTTTTGACACGAAAATGGTCCGAACCAAATAGAGTGTGCTAGCTCTCTTTGTTAGTTCTCTGGAAAGCTTGTAAATGTTGATGGAGAAGAGAAAACTAACACAAACATTTTGTGTTTTATCTTTAGCTCCAAACGTGACCAGGAAGAGAAGAGATGATGAAGATGGCGAGCATGCGTGAAGAAGGCTTGGAGAAGAAGATGAGCTAAGTACTGTAGCTTAATTATTTCATAAAATCACCTTTGCTTCTCACTTCTCACTTTTGTCCACCGAAATCAACATATATATATAATTAAGCTATTTGTATTATTAAATCTCTTGCTCTCTATTTTATGGATCTCTATCCATAACTATTTTATATACTTTCCGAGTCGCTCTTATGTGAGTGACCTATTGGGTTCTTGGCTATGTTGGCTACTTAGATTAACGCTTACTTCAAGCAAGTCATGAGCAATATCTAGCAACACATCATGACTCCCAATTGACCGGAAAGTGGCGGTTAACGAACAAACTCGTGTTCGTCTTACACTGGCTCACGAACCCCCTATAGACAATTGCTGTGCAATTCGTCCTTTCACCTTAATGTTATACTCCACTTGGTTTAGTGTATGGGTAACATGTTAACTCCCACTAGATTGGTGGTCTAGTCCAAGTGATTTTAGTTCTCGTCCTAGGATCTCATTACTCAATGTTTCGTTGAAGACGTTCTTCATGACACATCTGCTCTGGCTAGAGACTTTGAGTGATGACCCTGACAAGAGGTCGTGGGTGTCGTCTCCTTATATAAGGAGTGATGAATCCTCTATTGACTACTCAATTACCTTCGAATACCTCAGACTGTACCCAATCACCACCCTATGAGCAACCCCCGAAGAGGCAATAAGGAATGAAGTTAAAGCACATGATCAGTATCTAAGATATCCTTGGATCCCTCAAGTCTAAGGATACTTGCACCATTGCTATGATGAAATTATCACTGAAAAATTAAACATTCGTGTGATAATCTTAGAGTAGGTCATCCATTGTACTTACTACAATTAGTAAGCATCCACATATTAACTCTAGACATCGTATGTCTACAGCTTTTGAGATCCACTGC
>JANIMX020000247.1:159259-172045 GCA_024582655.2 Erythroxylum kunthianum | reverse complement strand
GTGCTGTTAGACATATGTGTTTAGATTATGTTCTAGTACATTTGATGAATGGTAAGAGCAATTGCATGATGACGATGTCTGAGGTAGTGCTCCTTGAAACACGAAGGTCCAGGTATTATGGTGCTGGCATATTGAGTAACTGTTTGATGCAATCATATTTATACATAGATTTGCTTTTTCCAGGTTAGCAATCAGTCATGGTTTTAATTAATATGTCAGTAGTTCACATTCAATCATCATTAAAAGATTATTGATTGCTGCCAATTATTACATGGATTATATTCTTGTGTTTGAGATTAGTCCAAAGAGGTCTAGGAGGGATGGAAAACCAGAGATAGAAAGAGTAAGCAAAAGTAATTTGGAAAATGGAGCTAATACTGATCGTGATCAAAGGAACCAGCGTCGGCTTCAAGATGCATTACCTCTGGAGGCTCCATTAGAGCCTGATTTTAAGGTTGATTCTGATCCTGTGACCAAAGAATCTGATAAGACAATAAATGGACAAGTTGAAGGGAGAAAAAATATTTCTGATCCTGAAGTGCATCGGTCAAGATCTTATTTTCAGGTCCTCGTCTTTGATTTATTAGAACTTGTTTCTTTATGTTATTCATATTTATGTTTTTCATTAGCATAGCTTTTCCGACGAGGGGTAGTTTCTGTTAGAATCCTTCAAATATTTTAGTAATCTGGTTCAGTTCATGATATAAATGTAATTATCAAAATCGTGCTTATTTCCTGCAAATACAGCAACTCCTTGTTATCTTCTGCAATCAAGCGTATCAAATACATTTGAAATGTGCAGCTCTTACCACCAAGGCTTGGGAATAAAGGATGTCTGATTTGCTGATTTGAATGAAATCCCCAGTGGTTCATGGTTTCTGATTCACTGTGGGATTTTATGACTTCTGAATGATCTCTACCTTCATCTCATCTGTTAGTGATCCATTTTCAGTTTTTTTATATCTTTTGTGCATCTGAATCTGCTTGTTGTTGGATTAGCTTAAGGATGTAGTTGTGTTAGGATATCAGTTTATTGTGTTATTCCCAATATTCTCTGATACATTTTATATATAATTGGACCATATTCGTTTTTCATTTTGAAAATGTGTTCCACGCAAATCAATTTCACCTTTATCCATGTAAAGCTGTTGTGGTTTATGGCCTTGTGTACTTATTCTGACAGCCATGATTTTGAATGATGAAACACTTTAATGGTGTTGAGTGAAAATTAAATCAACTCATAGGTTGAATTTTGTCTACAGTCCTAGTAACATTTACTTACAAGAGTATTGGCTATTGGTGGCCTATTTCCACACGAGTGATTTGAATGTAAACTTTGCTATTTTATTTCTCATCATGTTCGTTTGTAAAATATTGATATTTGTTTTCATGAATGTGCATCTTGCTATTCTCGTGTTGAAATTGGATGGAAGCTTTTTATATATTCCTTGTGAAGCTCCATCATTTAATCCCTTCATTTTCCAATTGCAGAAGCTAGATCCAGGGATTCAAAGGATTAGCAAGATAAAAGGATCACAAACAAATCAGTGACTCTTGGTTCAGAGGAAAGAGAGGAGAAATCAGAACTGAAAGGGAATCACAACAACATCTGGAGTCGTGATGGTTTCCTCAAATGAGATTCCTTGCTTATGAAATCTCTCTTTTGTAATGCAACTTGATGGATTTGTTTCATTTATTTGACATCATGAAAGTTTTCATTTGCTTCAACGCATCTGTGTTCTGGTTTGACTGTACAAATTGATTAGTATATTTGCTTTGATGGGTTAAGATTTAAAATTAAGGAGCTTGATTTCTTGCCACACATTGAAGGTTAGGTTGAAGTTTAAATATTTTGTCTAGTTATTTAAAATAGGGTTGAAACTTTTTTTTTACTAAATAACTTTTTAGTAATTTAAAGCTCTATGTTATATTTATTTTCAATATAGTTACATTATTATTTTATATTGCAATTGCGACTATATAATGAATGTTAACATGAGTCGGACTAACAAAAATTAGTCACTGTAAAATGTTGGAAAGTCATATGATAAGAAGAAAATTAATAATAATAAGGAATTTAATAATAATAATAATAATAATAAGAGAAAAATAATAATAAATAATAATTTGTAAATAATAATAATAATATAAATATAATTAATAATAATAATAAAATTAATAAAAATATAAATTAATAAAATTAATTAAAACAATAAAATTAATAATAATAAGAATAATAGTAAGTAGAAAATTAATAATAATAAATAATAAAATTAATTAAAATAATAAGAATAATGATATTTTGACCTTTTTGTTAGTTATTCCTATTCAATTCTAAATTTATATTTTCAAACCAAACACTAACATAGTAATTATTTAGCAGTAAGCTAAATAAAGTAATACTAATTTTATTATGTTCCTTATCTTTTCTATTCCTAAGAATAGTTATTTTATTCCTTATCTATTCTAACTATCCAACTAAAAGTTTCCACTTTAAGTTAGCTCGAAACTAATTAGTACTAAACTTATATATTATTTTACTAAAGTAATAGAAAAGAAAGATCTTTTCTTCGTCGTTGCAGAAAAAACAAAGCAATCACAGTCATTCATAGTGACATCATCTCTGTCGTTCTTTGATGTTGGTATCTCTCTTGATCTCTTTCTAATTATGATTTTATGTTAATTGAATATAAACATAAACTTATGTATATATATATATATATAGCAGTGGAAGTGGAAACTAAGAACAAGCCAAAAATGGCAGAGACCAACGAGTTGCAGTGTATGCTTTCCCTCTCTTTACCTCCACCACCGTCACAGAGGAAACACTTTGCTTCATTTCCATCAAGACTCTCCTTTTATAATCCCAAATGCTCTCGCCCTCTTCGTGTTTTGATGATGGCTGTCAAGAGAAGCCCCAAGCGTCTCAAATACTCTTCTCAACGTTTCTCCAAGGTGATCTCTCTTCTTCTTCTCCTTTGAAGTTGGGGTTATTAAAAAATGACGAAGAATGCTTCTTTTATGTTAATTTGATCAAGGATTAAATTTTTATGATTTTAGAGTCTCAAGATTATAACATTTTGTATGCTTGTTTACCTTTTCAGAGTGTATATTATGTAATCCAAAATCAACGCATTCAACAACAAATTAATAGGAATTGTGGCTCAACTGGCTCTGAGTCGATTACATACAGAACTTCAGCAGAACCCATTAGTTTATACTTTTAAGTCGTTCCTTTAAATGCCTTTCCTAGTCATTAAGCACATCTAATTTCCCGTTGTTTTTCTTTTATGTTTGTTTGGTCTCTTTTGTAAGCTCCCAACTTATTCTCTGTCAGTACGGTGACAGTTGTGAACTATGGAGTTCTGAATGAATGGAATTCTTTTTTATAATTAATTTGCCTCTGTTAATACTGGGTATCTACAGTCTTCTGTTCTTTTTTTTTACCCCAACCCTGCTTGTAATGGAGGATGTTAACCAAATAGATTTGCTTATCTAGACAACTATATTATTACACTCATTATGGATGTGATAACATCAGGAGGATGGCATGCTCTATGTTGAAGCAGATCCATCTGGAGCAGACAGTTGGAAATTGGATCCGATCATTGAACTTTTAAAACAGGGAGCTGTAGGTGTCATTCCTACAGATACGGTGTATGTACCTTGTCTATATTTTCTGCCTTATACCCATCCTTTGAATTCTTATTGTATCTGATGAGTAATATTTTCAAGATTGGTTGGGTATGGATATTGAGTATGAATTTATGTAGTTTTGATAGTCCTGATTGCATATCCTACATGCTCCGAAATTGGTGATTGCTCTCAGGGTCCTTCATTTGATTGCTTTTTATATTGTACAATAATGAATCATTTCGGTCATCATTATGAAGCTGAAGTTTATTGTTTCAACTTAAAGTCGTTTATTTCTTTCTTTGGTTGTTAGATATGCAATAGTTTGTCATTTGAAGAGCCACTCAGCCATTGAAAGACTTCGTAGGTATGTGGTGTTATTTTGCTATTAAAATCTGGCCCTTTATGGTTAATTGATTATTTTCTCAGTTATGAGAGTGACCTCTGCCTTGTATTTTCTTTCTCTCATTACAGAATTAAAAACATAGAACCTTCCAAGGCAAGAAACGGACCTGAAATGCTATTTGCTTCAAGAGAATCTCTGTCATGACATTGAATAGCCATCGTATTTGAAGTCTTACTCTTTGTGGTGACGCAAATTCATGTCTCACCAGCCTCATTGATATCATTGGCTGCATTATGATCTCTTCTGTTTAATATTATACCTGAATTTTAATACCATGTCATCATTGCAGCCCCTTAGCATCTTATGCCACTCTTTGAGAGATATAGATACCTATACAACTGGATTCCCCCGCGGTGATGGTCAAGGCCATGCAAGTATATTTCGAGCTGTCAAGCATTGCTTACCTGGGCCTGTAAGGATTCTCAATGATCCACTTCAGCATACCAGTAGGAACATAACCATCGAATGAATGATATGTAGTAGCTATGGATTATAAGTTGGGTAAAAATTGACCATAGCATTACCAGAGATTAACAATCAATGCCATCTGTCCTGGATAATTTATGTGTTTCTACTTCCTACTAATGTCCCGCATGTATTTGTTACCCTTCATAATAGAAACATTATGATACATCCTGGTGACCATCTTGAGTTTGTTTTGCTTTCTCTGCGTTCTTGTGAGATTTAATATCAGACTGTATTATTGATTCTGTAGCTTTCTTTTGTTTGAACAAGGTGAAATTGGGAGTGAGCTATGATTCCTGATGGAGATCTTGTAATTCAAGTGAACCGGGGATAAAATAGGCTCCTCTTATTTTTAGAACATTAATTTTGACTCCGAAACATGCTTTCATTTGACAGTACACTTTCATCTTAACTGCAAGCAAAGCATTACCTAAACAATGCATGAGCTATGGAACTGTAACTGCCAAATTCGCTTCAAGAAAAAATGTAGGTGTCCGTGTGCCTGATGATGCCATATGTCAGGCAATACTGGAGAAGATGGATGCGCCTCTTATGTCCACAAGGTTGGTTGCTTTGATATGTTTATCAATTTTCAGGATGCAAGTTTTTTTTTTTAATTTAAAACTTTACAATTTTCTGCAATTACATTATTATCAAATTGAATACCATAATCTTATCCCCCAAAAAGTGATTGCTATGTTCTCAGACTATATTTGTGCTCATTGTATCAGTGTTAAGTCGCCCAACGAAAATGAGTGGATGATAGATCCAGTTGTAATAGCTGAAACGTATGGACCAGAGGTATGATATTTAGAAGTCTAATATTTATGTATGACTGATAATTAGCTGCAATTTGCTTCTTTGGTAGTTCCATGACACTGATGTTTTGCTTCGACATACATTTTGTTTTACTTCCTTTATATATCTATATTTGAGTTAGCATTGCTCTCTGTTTTTTCTTGGTGGGGCATTTGGACGGTCGGAATCGACTATATTCCTCAACTTTTGGGATGTGTTCTTGACAATTGCAGGGCCTTGATTTTATTGTTGACGCTGGAGTAAGAGTGGCTGATCCTTCTACTGTAGTCGATATGACAGGACCTTATGCAAAAATCACACGACAAGGAAAGGTGGGCTTTTTACCATGGAGATGTGCTTAATAATTTCCTAATGACTTGGTCTGATTTCAGGGTGAAATTATGTTCAGGGACCTAGATTACACTGGATGGTAGCTGATGATGATGTAACTGAGTCTGGTTTTGGTGCTGAAGACCTCATTCCGTCTGCCACATAGAGGCCAATCCTGTAGACAAGCATGAGTCTTTTTATTACCGATAGTTACTTGCTTCAAACTTTCAGTTTTAGTCGGAACAGGAACATGGCGTCTTCCAGAAAATAAAGTGTATAGTCTAGGGTTGTACAGATGTATATGGATTAGAGTGGACACCAGATCCTCCAGGAGTGGATGGATGTCGTCCTTCATTTAACTCCCTGGTGGGGTTCATGCCATTGTTAAGTCTTGATCCAGCCGCTGGAAATGGACTACTCTATACTTGGTATTGATTAATAGTGAACATTTGTATTCAATTGGAGTTAGCACAAACTTTCTCAGAGAACTGGATGTGGATTGGCATTCAATAGAATCCTTAAGAGGACCACTTTGTTTTTCCCACCACAAAACTCTGAATCCC
This sequence comes from Erythroxylum kunthianum, assembly GCA_024582655.2. Classification (NCBI taxonomy): domain Eukaryota; kingdom Viridiplantae; phylum Streptophyta; class Magnoliopsida; order Malpighiales; family Erythroxylaceae; genus Erythroxylum; species Erythroxylum kunthianum. The sequence continues at coordinate 165,850 of JANIMX020000247.1, read as the reverse complement.
CCACAACACAACCCTACATTTCCAGCTGCAGCGTATCTCTATGTATATAGCAACAGAAAGAACAGCCCAGGGTCATTACTCCCCTTACAGATTTTGAATGACATTCCAAAATCGCAATAACTAGACCAATATATGCCAAAAATCTTGTTACCCCATTCCTATTTTATGGCCCTCCGTAAAGTTTGGTGGACTTTTATTTAGTTTTCTATTATATTATTTAAAATTTGACTTGTCCGTACTCTGACTCTATCAAAATTTATATTAAAAAATTATTTTAAGAAAATGAGTGAACCTGAAATGAACTTGGCATGCTTTATCATTAAAACTTAGTACCAGCTTTTTGGTTTGCAATATAATATAACCAGATTCTCATCAAACTCTCTGGTTATTGTGGATTGATGCTTGAGCTGGCTAATGGTAGTTGAAGAGGAATGTGAAAATCTTTAAATGAGCAGTTATTGAGACTGACGACAATAGTTGGGGTAGTTGTCCCACCAACATCTCTTCTCCACTCTCTCCAACATATAACCTTAGTAGACATTAACTGGCCTCTGTTTATCTCTACAATTTTTGCCTCCATATGCTTACTGCCTTTTATTTTCCTCCTCTTCTTTCTCCTTTCCTACGCTTCCACTTAACATGGCAACTCCTGGAAATAGCTTCTTCAAGTTTCTTGAACTATTACTGCTACTTGATTGTACGTTAATGGTGATACCAGTAGAATCTACACTGCCTCTTAATCTTCATCAGGCTCCACCAAAGTACTCAAGTTCTTCTACTGCTGTTTTCCTGTATGGTTCCAGTGATTGTGAGAGCAATGGCTGTAGTTCCACTTCCTGTGAGGTGAATGACCTACTTGCATTAATATCAGTAAAACATTCCTACAGGTTTCTTAATCCATATTGTTTCTGGTCAACCATGCATGCCTTCAGTTAATGCAATCCGTATCCAAGAAAGCTTCCTTTTAACTTTTACACATCTTAAGATTCTGAATGAACGAAGCATGCACCTTTCTGCTTCCGCGAATCCATCTTACTCCTTGTACTCAAAATTTGAGCAGCTTGATGGTCAAACTCTGAGATCATGTCCTGTTGGTGATGTTATAGAGTTCAACAACTTAACTGTGAATAGCAAACACAGTTTTGTACTCAATGTTACAGCTCGAGACGGAGAAAGGAACTCATCGGTTTACTCTTGGTTCATCGGTTAGTATAATTCTATCCTCTTGGTCAATTACCAAAAAAGAACTACTAAGTAGGAAAGTACTTACTATCGTCTGGTCTTCAAGAACACTGGCCAAAGCTAACTATTTGTTTGTCTCATGATATGGTTATCATGTAGATACAGTTGAACCAACTGCAGTAATATTTAGCAAACAGAAATACACAAATGCTGAGAAGGTAAGCATTGATATTACATTCAGTGAAGCCTGCACTGGACTCGGTGGCTTTAAATGTTTGAATTCATCAAACTGTGATGTAAGTGGTGTGTTAAAGATCTGAATGGTTTTCGTGTTACTTATCCATAGCTCCACGAAAAGGGATATCAACAGTCGTGAACTTGAAAGACTCCATTCTATTCAATTTGCAGCTCATCTTAGATGGTCCAGCACATGTTGATGTTTCTTCTCTGCGCACCATCAGACCTTATTCCAAATATAGTCTGGACATAATTCTTTCCTCCAGAAGTACATATGGGAGAGTGATTATCAGATTGGCCGACAAGTTCTGTACAGACAAGGCGGGAAACTTCTTTAAAAGGACTAACAGATCCGTTGTTCTTATTCACTTTGGTCAGTTGTTTCTGATGAATTTTCTTGCTGTCATTACATAGATTAGATTCTTCTGTTATTTACTACGAAGTTGCCGTCTTAGATAGAAGACCAGTAGTGGTGGATTTGTGGATGCCTGTTCCGTCATATGTTCTGGATATTAATGGGGTACCAAGAACTGTCCTTGCAACTAACAAAATGGAGGACTTGAAAATCTTCTTGGATTTCAGCATCCCAATTAAAAATTCAACAGAAGAAGTCCTAACAGCCTTGCATGTGAATTCTGGTAAGATATTGCCTGCCATTGCCGGAAACCATGGGAATCGCAAGTTTGAATTTGAAGTAAGATGCCAGCTTCATTTTCTTGCCATCTTCTCTTAAGTTGCTGTAAAATGAGTTATCTAATAACAATAGCTTTCAACTTTGTAGCTCAAGAATGTATCGAGTACTGAAATCATAACAGTGGAGCTAGACTCTGGTTTAATCATTGGAAGGACAGGCACTCCTGTCTCACCAGTTGCCTCGCTTACAATTCTCTATGGTATGCTATTCCAGAAATTGCGATCACCCAATAATTATACACTGACACCTGTTGCCTTTACTGATTTACTAACTAAAAAGATTTTCATTGAAGATGAAACTAAGCCTAAAGTGGAACTGAGAACGAGCTCTCCAAGTATAACAAAAGCATCTTCCATCAAGGTGATACTTGAGTTTTCAAAGCCAGTTTTTGGGTTTGAAGCCTCTATGATAAAAGTGGAAGGAGGGAAAATTATAAGGCAGGTGCATAGTTGACTCTCAAAATTTGTTCTTGTTATACTTTTGAATTTCTTCTCTTACTTAATAAACACCAGATGAAGACTAAATGAAGCCAAAACTTCTGCATTCTCCAGATATAAGGGACTCTCAAGAGCTTTATACTCGTTGACTGTCCGTCCTGTATCTCAGGGCATGATCTCCATGGCTGTTCCTGCAGACAAAGTAGATGATATCTCAGGAAATAAGAATACAGAATCCAATACACTGGAAGTGAAGCTCTGTAAGAATGATTTATCTCTTGGGTTGCTTTTTATTGCTTATTATTACTCTGCATAAAGTCAATCCTTTTTGTATAATCATAAGGGTGAAAATTGTTAGATTGTTTGCCACTAACACTCGTGACTCCTGCTTCTTTTCCAAAAAAACATTTCAAAAGATTCAACACCTGCAATATCAGTGGCGCTGTACTCATTTGTGACTTCTGGAGTAATAGCAACGTCATTGACAACCGCTGTAATTTCAGTGTCCACTGGCAACCTTGGAGTAATAGGCACCCCTGCTTCAAGAAACGCCAATGATTTTGCTTCCAACCCATCAAAAAATCTACAGGTATCTCGTGAAAGCCAATCAAAGTTAAACATATCTGTATTTGCATTGAGCATCTACCTTTGTCCCTCTTTATCTAACAACACAGAGGGAAGAGTATACTGAATGCGGACCCCTTTGAGTATCTTATAGTTTTTCATCTCAGGGATTGCTTGGGCACCTACAAGTATTTGTCCTGTCAGACTGGATCTCACTTAATCACCCCGCAGAATATTCGGAAACTACAAAAGGACTTAGGTGGCTCTTACCTCGTCAAAAGCTTCCATGGAAAGAGAATTGTACTTCCGTCTGGCCAAACCATTTTGATCTGACTGAAAAGTATATCAACAGTTCACGACCTGGATTTCTTGATCATGAAATGCTTTATCATTCCTCAGCACCTCTCACGTTGCAACATCAAATATCAAGACCAACTGAAATAAACCAAATTGGTGGCCGCCTACAGGGACACATAGGCAGGGAAAACACTTCGTATGGGCTACCTCTGAATTCTAGGGAATATTTCATTCATCTTCTGGTCGGTATCTTCTACGTATTGTTCACAGTTAATGTTTTGATTTTATAAAAAATCTGCTACATCTGTGTTCATCTAAAATGCAGAGGGGAGAACCCTTTTCAGCTACCAGTGTGGTGAAGAGAATGGAAAACTATAATGGGTACGTGGTAGTAGTTAACTTCAATATCGCATCCATACAGGTGTTCTTTTCTTGTTAATGGTTGATACATTGTTGACCTTGTTTCTTCACTAGGTGGCAAGACTTGGAGATGAACTTGTTCTGGCTTGGTCTGGGAGGAGGAATTTTAATTACAATCCATGTTCTATCATTGCTTTTTCTAAGATGCAGGAGGAGAATAGCAGCTCATGGAGCACTTTCATTTCCCAGGTTCGAGCTGCTACTTCTAATTCTCATGCTACCCTGCATGTCTCAGTCTTCAGCATTTGTGATAAGAGGTGAGGAATTACATATCAAAATTTGGCATTTATATCTTAGGCCAACAATGATTGCTTGAACTGCTGATTATATGCTTTTCAGGTGGAACGATGGGAGGAATTATCACAGGGGCTTTCTTGATGGTTATCCCAGCAGCATTAATAGTATCAGTTAGCTTTTTCTTGGTAGTCATTATCTTCTCAGGCAGTTTTTCCCAGTATAAGGAAATCAGGCTTGTGGGTACTGAAGAGCAGTGGTATACAAAATTGAGGTTTTTCATTACTGGGCGGCCGGTGATTGGAAAATGGTTTTACAGGGAGGGGTTGCCTTCAATGTTCCTCCCACGCTTTGGGATTCTCTTTGAGAATCTAAGGGGTCCACAATTGGATGTTTCCATCGACCAAAACGATCCAAGCACCATATCTAAATGGAATGAAGGCCACCAAACTGGGATTGGGAGAGTGAGAGCTGTCAGCTCAGATGAGAGTAATGAGGAAAGCTCAGAAATTACATTAAGCAGAGCCTTGGGGTGTGTTAGATCTTTCTACATTGTTCTTGACCTTGTAAGAAGAGTTGGGTTGGGATTCATATCAGGAACTGTCTCATCAAATGCATCAAGCCAAAGGGTATTGGCTTTGGCAATCACATTGACACAGTTAATATACCTGCTAACGCTAAAGCCATACATCAGAAGGGGAACTCATGTGGCAGAAAGCGTTTCACTTTTGTGCGAGGCAGGCATCTTTGGTATATCTATTGCTACAAATAGCTCGCATACAACAGAAGCAAGGCCCCTGGGACGAGTGATGCTAGCTCTGCTACTCCTAACTTTCATCGCTCAAGTTACAAATGAGTGGTACATTATGACGGAATGTATTTTAGGTCTATCTCATCCTCAGAAAAATTCTTTCAAGACGGGACTAAAGTTTGCTGCTAAAGGCCTTGTATTGCCTTTCCTGCCCGAAAAACATTGGCCAAAAGTCCTAGCCGATTGGTCCCCGCAGAAAACTGGTATCTCTGTTGTCCCTCCTCTGACTCGTCAGAAAGAACTAGGAACAAGATATACAAGAGCACCGGTTATTGATCCGTTAAGTACCATGACTGCAACAGTAGTCCCCGTGCTCAGCCCGGGTTCTCCTGGTCCTGGCCTTGACATTGCTCACACAAGTTCAACAACTACAAGGACTACGCTTACCGACCAGAAAGCATTAGGCAAGAAGCTCAGGGACATGGCAAAAGCGAGTTTTGCAGTGGACTCAGAATGTGAGGAACATAGAAGTACAAGCTACTGGATCAGAGACCAGATTTTCCGTCCTCAAACTTCACATGATCTTCAAGCCTCCACTTCTAAAGCCAGAAACTAATTTTAGAAACAAAAGACCAGAAATTTGTCGGGAAAACCGGATCAGAGTATCTTGGTAGTCTTCAATTAATAGCAAATCAACTTCTGACTATGCTTTATTATACCCATTTCGCATGTTTCCAAATTCCAAGCAGGGGAAAATGAGAGTAAGAAGCCAAGAAAATTGGCAAAGATGATTTTTGAGGGGATTCTCACTGACTCAGGAAGGAGGGCAGAATTTGTTGTGCCATTCTATCCTAGCCTGAGCAGCAAATATCATGTCATTATATCCAATCCTGATTCGTTCGAGTCTTCATCTAGAAATTATTTTATGTGAACTCAGAATACAAAGGATATGTATTTACAGGAGCAACACTGTTGGAATTTGAAGATCTTGTAAGTGCTCAAAAGAAGAGATTCTCAATAAAGACCTATTCAAATTCCAATTTACAACCATCAGTAATTTAAACATGTGGCTGCTCCTTCATCTTCATGCTTAAGAAGAGATTTTATGTAACTCGTACCAAGCGTTTATACAAACATTGGATCAGAAATAAACAGTATGAACTACAGTTTGATTGCCACTGTTGCACCATAGATCCATAGATTTATCATCTTAACATGCAACTCCTACTTCTATAAACAACTGATGACTCCACATCAATTCACGTAAGGTTAGTATTGATTTGACATTGATACTATAGAGTAAGATGTCAGTTATTTTAATACTTAATAATTTTTAAAATTATAAAATAATTCTTTTGATTTTATAAAATTTATTATATTAATCATAATTTTTATTAAATTATAATCTTCAATACATTGATAACAAAAAAAAACACCAAGGTAAACCTACATTATCAACATTCGAAAATTCAAAATTGTCATGTTTATGTTTTGATTTTAGTTATGTGTGTTTTAGGCAAGAATTTTGCTGAGCTGTCGAAACCCTAAAAAATGATTACCGATTTCCAATCACAAAAATACAAGGATTTGTAGATAGTGGTGAAAACCGAGTCGAATTCCCAAGGAAAGTTGATAGACAATTTCCTTCTAAGTACAAAAGTAAGAAAATGGGGGATTTTTGGTTTGATAAACAGTTAAAATAACAAGTCAAAGAGGTAAACAATATTTAAAAGCTCAATCCAAGAGTATTTCGCATTTCATTATTCTGTTTATCA
>JANIMX020000247.1:113663-123977 GCA_024582655.2 Erythroxylum kunthianum | reverse complement strand
GGTTTTTGATTTGATTTTGGGACTTGCCGCACGTGGGTAAACCTTTTAAATTGCTTTACTCCTAGTTGTAATAGCTCGTTGGACTGATTGTAAAGACTATTGTAAAATTGTTATAAAAAGGATTTCCGTAGTTTTAAATTACTCTGTAAAGTTTTGTTTAAATAAATGATGTTTTTCTGGACTGCTAGAGTAGAGTTACTCTGTAAGCCTTGCATAGTCGGTTTAAGGGTACCGTGAGTGTCCTTAGCCCGAGTATACGACAGTTGTCATGTGCTCGGCGTGGTCCAGGGCGTGACAATAACACACTCTTATATACCAAATTTAGTAATAATTAAATAATACGATCTCTTCCTTTTACCCTATATCTATTATTTATCTTTTTTGGGGCAGGTTTTGGATATAAACCAATAATTGCTCCTCCTTCCTATGGATATTAATTAGTTTTGTTCAATTTACTATAAAAACTAGCAAATTCTAGTGTTTTCATAGTCCAAGTATCTCTTCACATTGCATAAGATGGTGATTAAGTTTTATAATCTCACACACTCTAAGTTCCTATACAAGTAGCCACTATTTCGAAGAATGAGGACACTTTGACCTACCCACTTCATTTGACTAAAATATTATATTTCTCTCGTTTTCACTGACTGGATTATCAGTGGCCAAAGCTAGAAAACATTTTCAACATCTGGTTTTATAGGTCCTTCCAGAGGAGCCTTTGAATACGATAGATCTAACATAATATCTTTGAACTTAGACCTAGTCCTAAAGAATCTAAGTACTCAGAAGTCTTACCATATGATTTGACACCACTATTAGGTAATGATCAGTTAATTTTAAGAAGAATCAGCTTAGTGATCATAGATTCACATTTCTCTTCCTACTTCCTTACATTTACCTTAACAACTTTGACCATGCAAGCCCACCAATAACAATCGAAAATATACAACGACGACTGATCATAACTGTGACTCTTCAATCCAAGCCTGAACCTACGTTAACCCTTAAGGTCAAATTCAAACCATCATAAAGTACCTAAGAGACAAAATAATTGCAAATGAGGCATACCATAGTAGACCCCCAACTTATGAAAGGTCTACAAATGGGAATAATGTCCCAGCCCTACCCACAATGCACCACCATAGACTAACATCACCTAATGTGTCACAAGAGAGAAATAAAGAGCTTTGTTAATTTTAATACCCTTTTCACTAGTACTGTATTGCTCAAATGTCTACCACCAAAATTCAAGTTACCACCATTAGAGTCTTATAATGATATGATAGATTCAAAAAATAAATAAATCATATGATAGATTCGAATAGAAGATATTTTAAGCCTAAGTTGGGATCCATTTTGATTTTGGTTTTCATTACTATTATTAGGAATCTTTCACACGATCATACTATACGATCTATAGAAATAATGAACATGTATAAGGTATCAGATGCAATAAAGGGTCACACTTTCTCATCTACTTTAATAGGCCCAATAAGAGATTGATATCAAACATTCCCTATGGGCTTAATAGTAAACTTTAGGCAATTGAAAAATTGGTTGAAGATTCATTTTTCCAATAACTGACACATACCTTATGACTCAATACCTTTGTTTAATTAGATGATGCAAAATTTAAGTGAGATCCTCCGAGATTACACAATACATTTTTGCCTAAAAGTTGTGAAAATATCCAATGTCAACACCTCTATTACAACTATTACTTTCAAGAAAGGGTTAAAAAGACATAAGTCCTTACGAAAATCTTTATAGATAGACAGGATGAACACCTTTGAGGAGGTTTAAGAAAGGGCTATAAGGTACCTCGACTTGGAGGAAGATGATTTCTCTATAGAAAACTCAATCAGATCTCTAAACTATAGACAAAAATATAGGTGAAAAACCAAGTATGCATTACATATTATTATATTAAATAAAAAATAACCAACATGTCTACTAAAGGAAATAGGGCCATCGGACATCCAAAGAAAGAGGCTAAAGGAAAAACAAAAGTAAGGCTTATGTATTAAACGCATCTAAGAATGACAACATTTTTTTTTCACTTTACTAGGGAACAAGATTTCATTTATGCTACTAAAGAAGCGATCAACAAAAATTATTACAAATTCAATTGGGTTATGAACATGACACCAAAGATTGTAAAAACCTCTAATGAACATGACTCCAAAGATTGTAACATGTCTTAGTTAAAAAGGTCTGCCTAATAAAACTAAGTGAACACCATAATAGACATTGAGATCAAAAGACAGTGAACAAGAAGACCTTCAAAGACATGTCAAGCCAATGTAACCTTATTAAGAGATGCTAGTCATCAATGCAAATATTGCAAACTTAGAGGTGAAATAAATCCCGATGGATAACAACTTTATTGGTGTTATATTTTACAAGGCTTCAAAGTAATGAGACTCAAATCATAAAAACCCTGCTCGAAATCTTTTCCTTTGATAAAGTTTAGAGGAGATTAGGTCTTCCTTGAAAGAAAAATATATCTTCTAATTACACTCAATGAATACCCCAGATAGACCACCAAGATGATAGAGTTTTATGTCATATAATGCCAAATTTACTAGACCTTTTTTATATGCAACAAGAGCTATCCTATCACTATATTAGATGCTCATCAAGTTTTAAATGAAGAAAGGTATAAGAGAAGTCTCGAGGGACTATTAAACCTTAAGACAATGCTATTTAAACTTACTAAAGAAGAAAAATCCACCCTTATATATAAATATCAAAGAAATATATCCCAAGCTTACTGGAATGAAAAATCAAATAAATGTGAGAAATTTCTGCGTACTACTAAATCTCCTCAGACTCTGCGCAGAAGTGAGATTTTCACTGGGTATTATATTGTTGTAAGTGTTGGATGCAAATTGCAGTAGGACATTGGAAGTAAAAACAAACATGAACCAAGAGCAACGCACTAAAATGGTGAAGTTCTTAAAAGAAGAACCAAAAGTATTCACTTGTTCACCTTCAGATATGAAAGGAATCAAATCACATATACTAACTTACATGTTGAATGCTAGACCTGATGTCAAGCCCATGAAAAAGAAAAAAAGGAATCTTTGTAAAAGCATCTCCAACCGAACGCTAAAAATGACGTTCGGCTGGATAAATGGCGCTGGGTTATCTCCAACCCAGCGCCATTTCTCACGCATTTTTGGCGTGAGAAACAGTAGCACGCCAAATTTGACGTGCTACTGGCGTAGCTGTTTTTTGTTTTATTTTAATAATTTAATTTTTAAAAAATTAAAATTTTACAATTATACCCAATAAAAATTAGTATTAAAACTTTTAATCACATTAAAAGTGACCTAATAATTATTAAAGTGTTGTTTGCCTAAATAAATATAAATATAAATATATTAATTGCTCAATATGTTAATAGGGTAGAAGGCAGTCGTTATAAATTATGGCTCTCTTTCAGCTCGTGTTTGTTAAGAGTCCCGTTTACTATCTCTCTGAACAGATCTAGGAACAAATGTAAGGCCACGAGTATTCCGGCGTCCAAAGCTGATGGAAGAAGGAGAGGAGTCGGATGTACTTAATTTGGAAACTGCTGAAACAAGTCCATCCATTGTTTCACCTTCTACTTCCATTTTGCCTACAGCTTCCTGCTTCTTCTGATTTGCTTGCCTACGCTGAATCTTTTGCCTTGCTTTCTTGGATGGGAGGGCTTTCTTGAAGAATTCAAAGGAAATTGGGAATTTATGCTTGTCCACCAAGTGCTGATGCCTACTTTTGTAATTCTTGAATTTCAAACCACAACCTTCCACCAGGCATTCGTACTGTCAATGGGAGACAAAAGACTTAAGAGTTCGATACAAAAGCATTGACAATAAGCATGACTGCACATACAAAACAAGTCAAATTTTGATAAATAGATGTTTAGAACTAAAAATTACCAAGAAATTGGCAAACAAAAAAGGTATTAAAGAGAAAACCAAGTTCTTCAGACATTATTGATACTTTCATCACCTTAAACCTAGCATATCCTATGTAGTTGTTTTTAGTTTGTTCTCCACTGAAGGACTATTAAGTTCATTAAATGAGACTTGTCAAGTGTTTACAAGGATGTTGCACAACCTGTCCTCGCTTAACACCAAACATGCAAAGAAAATAAATCAGTAGTAAAAATCGATGACAGCTAATCATAAGAATCACAGGCATCATTGGAAAAACAAGTTTCTGGAATAAGCATAAAGTTCTGCACTTGGAAAATGGTGGACATCTATCAGGGCTTGATGTAATCATAGTTGATAATGCAAAAGAAAGAGAGTAAAAGAAACTACCATGGCGTATCCACGCGCAACTTTTGCCTTAAAAAAAGAGTCATGCACTTCAGAAATATGGATGCTGAGAAGGCGTGTGGTAGGGTAAACTGTAGAGCAGACAGAACAGGATGCAGCGTGCCGTGCATTGTAATGGTCTTCAAAGGCCTCCAAGGATGTCAAGTGTGCACCACAACCAACAATGGGACAACAAACCTCCCTGCTTCAAGCAATGATTTCACAGTTAACATCCTCATTATGATCTTAGCAATATACCAAATAGAAAAATACTACGAAGTACAGGTTTTCAACAACAATAAAAGAAATAGTCCGAAAATAGGCAAACTGATAACATTCCAAATGTTTTCATCCCAAAGAATTAAACTTTAACCCACCTGGCGTCATTGTCCACTAGATCCTGAAGCTGATGCTTTTCATCATGAGTTAAATCCAGTGCAACCTGTGTGCATATATATAGAAAAACTAGAAATCCAATGCTCAATCTAAGCACAAAATTAAAATAAAAACCTAAATGGAAATTCTTAAAAATGGAAATGAAAAACATTTAAACTTTAATTGGGGAAATTGAAACACAATCGAATAAAAGAGGAAACACGGAATATAAAGTGAACCTGTTTGGCGAGGAATTCCCTTTCGAAGTTGCCAGAAGCAAAGAAGGAAGAGTCAGGAGTGAACCGACGACGAACAGGCTTCCAGTACGGAAACCCTAGCTCCTTGTCATTGTTGGCAAAATCATCTACTTGCATCGCCATGGTCTCTGTATCAATTAACTTTTGGCATGTTTGACTTATGACTCAGATTTATCTTCAATTTCTTTCCAGACAAACGGTTCAACCCCATCATTTTGGGTTTTGGTGGTTTAGCTCTAACTTTTATTCGTTTTCGGGCTTTTGTCCTCCTAATAAGGCCCTTTAATCAAAGCCCAAATGAACAAAAAGTCAAATATGTTTTAAATTTTTTATTTTTAAAAAACAAAAAAAAAATGAAAAACATTTTCAGTTTTGACAACTATCTATCGTTATGCAACTAACAGATGCTGATTACTTAGGTGAAAGGTCAGTTGCACCTAACGACTAATCTCTTATACACTATAAAATTGGGTATCCAACACTAGCTATATCACTAATTCACTTTAAGAGCCGTTTGTTTGAGCGTTTGGGAAGAGTTGATAGTTCCAAACAGTTCCTCATTTAACTGACAATTATTTGGTAAAAGACATCAAATAATTACTGATAGTTGTTCAAGTTTTAAACAGTTTATGATTTAATAAATTACTAAAGGTAGCTTTTTATAATCAGCTATCAACTACCAGCTATCAGCTATCAACTCAACCAAACAAGCCTTAAATAACCTTAACTTCTTACATAATCGGATTACCTAGTTTAGACGTATCCAAAGGCATAAGAAATATATATTGAAGATATAGCTGGCAATTGGTCAACTTGGAACTAGAGTTCTAAGGGGGAAATTATGCATTGTATACTTCCATCACCTGTTTTGCTTAATTAAGAATGGAGATCGCAGAGCAAATACGGTATATATGTAGGACAAGATCTGCCTGGTTCTTTTAAAATAATTTGCTGTTACACATTTTTTTCTTATGATACAAGTGAAGACGACCTGTGAACCAACAATGACATAATCTTAACGTTAGTGGAAATTAAGACCTTTTTTTTTATTATTTTCTAGTGCTTGGAGCGGATTTGTTTTTAGGTCATTGTCATGTCACCCCTAACTAATCCGGAGGAAGAAAGGTAGATTTCAGTGCCTAACCTCTAGAAGCCAATAACACCAAGCATACGTGTAGTAGAGACGCATCAATTCAACGAAACTGTTATGGAAGTAGACGAGTTTGAGCTTTTGTTTAGAGGGGTTCGGTCGGCTATATGAGCAAATTCTTGGGGATACACTCAATGTACAAAGTCATTTGCGTGTTTGTTCTGTCATGACTAACAAAAACAGGTGGAATATAATTAGGTGCTTCAACCAAATAAATTCATATATTACCATAGTCTCACAATACATGCTTTACTGGACCCCGTCATATTAAGACCATCATCCTATATAATTAAGAATACCAATCACGCATGCACCATTAGCTAGCCAGTATATATATAATATATATGCCTCTCCTCCTGCTGATATCATATACCCCAATCAACTTTGTTAATGCCATATTTGATGCTTTAAGGTTCTTATGATCATCTCTTTACCACTTCTTATTCTATAGTTCAATCTTCGTCAACATTTTTAGTGACAGGCAGATATCAGGGAGGTGCACTATATATGTACGTATATTCGCTGCATAACATAGAGCAGACTGTGTTGAAGAAGAAGAAGAAGAAGAGGTGATCAATGAAGACTATAGAAAGAGTACTATGGTGGGTTTTGGTCATGATCATCATAGTAATAGGGCATAAGGGAGAGGCACAGCTGCAAGAAAGCTTCTATAGTTTTAGTTGTCCAAACGTGGAAGCCATAGTGCGACAAGCTGTGTCCACTAAGTTCTCTCAGACCTTCGTCACTATCCCTTCAACTCTTCGTCTATTCTTTCATGACTGTTTTGTCACGGTACGTATATGTAAGCACGAGTATGATTCATTTCATCTGCCAGTTTGTGTACTCTTACTGCATATACATGGATAGATGGATAATGCATGAATGTTTAGTACTTGCAAACTTCTGTACTTCTTTACAAGAATCCAAATGAGAATTTTAGGCCCTTTCTGGACTCTTTTTTTAAAGCTCAGTTTTCTGACAATATGTGTGAAACAGTCATAACTGGAGGCTGATGTGAAGGTATATTTGAAAATATTGTATGTGTATTTCAGAAAAGTCGGTCATTGGTGATATTTTACTATTTTTAAGACCACCATTAGAAGGAAGATGTACATAGATTTCCAACCAACATTGTTATGCATCTTATATTTCTATCAGTGGGAACATGTAACTATGTATCCTAAATTATGGGTAGACAATCATCAGCAGCCTTTCAATTCCATATAATTGTTGAGCCATACATACATATATGTATGAATGTATGTATATATAGATATAGATATATATGCCGATTTTCTTCATCATTACACAAGTGTTGACATCTTCCAACAACTTGTGAATAGATCAGTTCTATAATTTTGTGCTTTCACACATGAATTCCATTTCGTACTCCTTCCTAACCAAAGAAACAATCATAAAGCTGATTAGTCAATCTGAATCGAGTTTGCTAGTTCTATTCAAAACCTTGGTTTGAAGGACTAATCAGACCACTGAGTTAGACTGAATATAGTATTTGAATATGGGACTCAAAAGAAGTTTAAAGTTCTAACCTGCACGAGATTGACGACTGAATATAGTAGTTGAATATGGGACTCAAACTTCAGAAGTTTAAAAGATCTAACCTGGACGAGATTGACCTGTTTCCTTTTTTATTTTAGTCAAATTAAATTGGATATGAAGAAGAATTGAGTAGCGGATGTCTAAGTTCATCTTTGATCACATACTTGATAGGTTAAGCGGACAATAAGGGTACTATAGCGCTAGGTGAGGTAATTATTCCACATGCTACAGAACATGATATGACCAAAGAGGTTTTAGGTTTTAGTTACAAACTTCTAATTCTATTTGCTTGCTTAATTATAGGGTTGCGATGCTTCAGTTATGGTTTCATCACCAAACGGTGACGCAGAGAAGGATGCACCTGACAATCTTTCACTTGCAGGAGATGGATTTGACACCATAATAAAAGCAAAACAAGCTGTGGAAGCAATATGCCCTGGAGTTGTTTCCTGTGCAGACATTATGGCAATTGCAGCCAGGGACGTTGTAGTACTGGTAACATAAATTTCCACAATTCCATAATTTCCGTTGCTAGCTTTACTTATCATTCCTTCTTTATTTTCCAACAAAAACTAGTAACTTGGACTGTTTTTTCTTTTTTGATCTGATAACCAAAATTTCAGGCTGGAGGTAGTCCATTTAATGTAGAATTGGGACGTCGTGATGGTCTGATATCTCAAGCATCACTTGTTGCTGGAAATTTGCCAGAACCCAACTTTACACTCCCTCAACTTAACACTATCTTTGCCAAAAACAACCTCACACAAACTGATATGATTGCACTTTCAGGAGGCCACACTGTAGGCTTTTCTCACTGCAATCGCTTTGCAAATCGTCTTTACTCATTCTCTCATTCCTCTCCTGTTGACCCTTCTCTCAATTCAGACTACGCTAAGCAGCTTATGCAAGCCTGTCCCCGGAATGTAGACCCCAGTGTAGCTGTTAACATGGATCCTGTTACACCACAAATATTTGACAATGTTTATTTCCAGAATCTTGTTGCTGGTAAAGGCATGTTTACTTCAGATCAGGTCCTCTTCACAGATCCTGCATCTCGGTCAACAGTCAATGACTTTGCCAATCAGCAGGGAGACTTTAATGCAGCTTTTGCCACTGCCATGGTAAAGCTTGGTAGAGCTGGAGTTAAGACTGGTAACCAAGGACGTATAAGGAGAGACTGCACAGACATTAATTCTTGAAAGCTTAGGAAGGCCAATTTATCATGGTGGGAATGAATGATCCATATATAACAATTGTGCAGCGCTGTTCCATAAAATTTCCAACTTGTATTGTTACAAAATCCAATTTTCTGCAAAGCAGTCATCTTTGCATTGGAATTTTAATAAGTAAGCGTCAAATAAGTGCATGCACATCTCCGCACCAGGTTTTCTGCATGTAGCCACAAATATCTGATAAGGAGCTGAAAGTTTTCCATTGAAGTAATGGTGGTGTGTTGTAGAAATGAATATCAGATTGAACACAAAATGGTCCACTCTCAAAACAAAGTGAATAAAGTTGATATTGATCATCAAGAGTATACAGTGGACACGTACACAAATGCATACACATTTGACACACTCAGCCATACATAAGCTTGTTTAACTCTAAGACGAGGAAATGGAGTAAAAAGTTTCATCCAGAGCTTCTTGAGAATTTCACTGTGGCTTGATCAAATCTTTGGATTGATTCCTTCAATCAAAATTTAAAACTTCATCGGAGTACAAAATTACTGCCAAAAAGAACTGAGAATACTCTGCTGGAGAAGCTCTGTCATGGCTCTCTTGACAAAATCAAGGGAGAGATTTTCCATAGAGGTGTGCATAGACAATCTTTGTCCGGTACACAAGAATCATGCTTAGTATAAGTGCAATAATGCAGAATCCGGACATGATCATGGAAGTAAGGAAGAAACATATGGCCCCTTCGCATTTCAGAGGTTCCTGCGGACCTAATGAACTAGAAAAAGTAGACCCTAAATTCTGCGAATGGTGATGAGCTTGTTTTTCTGCTTCACTGTCATAGATGTAGCTTGCAATTAAACCAGAGAAAACAAGGGAACCAGCTGGATTTGCAAGAGTGAGGAAATTGTACAGGGCCCCGAACTTCTTCAAGCCAAACAATTCAGAGGCAGTAGCTGGCACGATTGCCCAGTGAGCTCCATAGCCTAGACCAATCAGCAGGGTGCCAATGTACATTGTCCCAGGCCACCCATAAGCAAAGAAAATATGCCCTACTGCCATAACAAATTGTGCAATTGCCATCGCCACTGGTCTTGGATAAGCATAATTCCTGCGTAAGACCAGATAGATGAGCAAATTGAATAAGCTGTTGCAAAGTCTACCTAGAAAATAAATTTATAATCCAAGCAAGATGATCGATGCCTCGCCTTACAATAACCTCAGAAAAGTAACCCCCACCAATGCGTCCAAGAAAATTCCAAATGCTAATTATGGACACAAATATATGTGTATTGTCATAACCTAAGGACTGACTCATCTGACCCAGGTTATCAATCACAGTCAGCCCAGATCCAGAACCCAGTAAAAGAGAGAAGAAAATCAGCCACAAGTCCGCCTTGATCAATGCCTGCATCAAGGTGAAATCTTCACCTCTATGTGGACCTCTTCTCCTCTTGATCCTTACTGCTCCTTCTGCAGCTGCT
>JANIMX020000245.1:1991460-2001985 GCA_024582655.2 Erythroxylum kunthianum | reverse complement strand
TAGTATTTTGAACATTTTTACGGTATTAATTACTAAGTGTAGTGAATAAATTGAATCAATATTTAAACACATATCAGATATCCTGTCTCTTTAATCCTATGACTATGGAACATTTAGATACAAACATAATTGCACATGAAAGGAATCTCATTATTATGAACCCATCATAATTTTCTTCATGTTATGTTTCGTATCAAAGACTTCATAAATTCGATTGAAGATCACATCCATTCATGTATAAGATGAACATCGAATATATGAAATGTGCCTTACTTTATTAATCATAATAAAGTCTGTCCAATTTGTGTTAAAGGCGATAGCCTTTAGAGCATGACTCTAACAAATATATCATTCAATGTTACTCAACCTTATTAGTACCAGCCTGTAGTGGATGCTCTTACCTCTTATAGTCTAGGATATAAAGTTCCTTCAATTGATGACTATAAAAGTAATCTTCTAAGCAACTTTATTTGTGAAATAAAAAATTATTTGAATGAAAGAAGAATGACTTAGACAATTTATAGGTATCTAACATGTGTGATGGATAGACAAATAGAAGACATAAGTATATATCATTTTTTTGTTTATTCTACTAAAGGGATAATGCTTTTGAAGCCCATTGATACATCTGACCTTGTAAGAAATGTCGATACTCTATTTAAGATATTTGACGAATTTGTGAATGAAGTTAGGCATGAAAACATTGTACAATTCATCACTTATAGTGATGTTGCTTACAAAGAAGTTGGGAAAAATATTGCAAAGCAAGTATAATTCTTTCTACTAGACTCTTTGTACTACATATTACATAGACTCAATATTGAAAAATATATGAGATGCTAGATATTTTCTTATTATTGATGAAACTATACAAAAAGTGAGAAAAGTGACTAAGCTTGTCTATAATAGCCATGGTTTTGAATTTGATGAGAAATGATTTCACTAATGGTATAAATTTGTGTCGTTATACTATTATAAGATTTGTAACTATTTCTTATCACTTTAGTATTTTGTTCCAATGAAGAAGGAGTTCAGACAAATATTTACAAGTGATAAGTGAATTGCATCTCAGCATGTTAGGTCTAATGTTGTATTGGATTCTAGAATTATACTTGAAGATCATAAATTTTGGTACAAATATCAATTTGCCATATGAGTTTGTGAGTCATTGGTGAGAGTATTTTTTTTTTTTAGCTAATAGTCATGAGAAGGCAATAATGGGTTATTATTATAATGTCACAAAGAGGACGAACAAAGTAATTAAGGCAAATCTGAATAATAAGCCTTCTTTGTATACTCCTTATTTTGTAGTTATTAATGAAAAATAGAAAAGACAACTTTACTCTTAGTTGTTTGTTGCTGGGGGATTTTTAAATCCTTGTATTTATTTTAGACCAAATTTTATAAAGAAAGTTAAAATTAATATGACAATTTTATTAACTATTACAACAATTGTTTCATATGAGATTATATAAGATCTTTTTAGCTCACAAATGGAGGCATACAAGGATGCGTGCAGTGATTTTGGGATATCTATTGCAATTCTTCAAAGAGACAAACTTAATCCAGGTATAATTTTTTTTTTTACTTTGTTACTTGCTTAAAATTAATCATCATTTTACTTTCTTTATAAGTTACTTTTTTTGTTTTTTGTTGCTTATTGGGACTAATTCGAAAGTAATGTTCCAAAATTGCAAAGGTTTATAATTTGAATATGAGTCAATATGAAAGTGCAACTTGGTGTGAAAAAAATTGAAATACATTTGAATTCATCTATTAATAAAAAAGGAATTGGAATACAAAAGATTAAATAATGTGGTCTTTATTTGATATAACTTGAAACTGTGAGAAATGTATGTTATTATCATAATTATGTTGAATATAATTTCTAGTATTTGTTTACTAGGACTTTTAGTAGAATAAGTAGTTCTATAAATTCATTTTGCCTTAATTATATTGATCTTTTAAAGGATTGAGCTTATGAGGAAATAAGTTTCATATACGAGACTAAATTGGAAGATAATCTTGGATGGAAAAGTATTGACATATTATCTGGTGTAATGAGTTTAAATGACAGTTATGATGAGATTCCTTTTAATTATGAGAATTTTGTACCAAATAAAAAATAGAACCAGTACGATTTTGAGTGGATATGTCATTAAATAAAGTTTCAAAATTTTCTTTTTTTCCTCTTTACTTTTAATTTTACTTGTATTTGATGAATATATTAAATTTTATGTATGTAAAATAGATATAAAATTTTAACGGTAAGTGTTTTTGTTTTATATTTCACTCTATTTTGTTGTGTTTTTTGGTATGAACTCTTATTATAATGCTTATGGACCTGTACTATTCTTACTATATAATGTTTTAATGTAATATTCTTTACTGTATGATGTAAATTGCAATGTTTTTAAGTACTTTGTACTATCCATAGTTTTTATTTATATGAGAATTAAGTCATCTTTTTCTTATATTAATTGTGATTGTTATTTATATAAGAAATATGTGAAATATAATACTAATAGAAATAAAGAGATAATTATTATATCATATTTATATTATTACATTTTTGAGACAGAGTTGAAGTAAAATTTAAAATTATTTGGCACAATAAATTGGGGAACTATTTTATAATTTTATAAAATTTAGAAACTATTTTATAATTTTAAAAAATCATTCGAAATGATACTCAATATTGACCCATACTAGTACGGTACTATACTAGAACCAAATTTGGTATTGGATTCAGTATGATATTCATAATATTGCTTAATTGTGAGAAATCAAATATGAGATATTTGATTTTATTATAATTAGAGTTAAAGTTAAAGTTATACTTTAATTATAATTAATAAATTTAATTTTAATTAGAAAGAAACATATTGTCTTTTTCTATAAATAAAAAATCACAACAAACTCAGTCTCCTCTCTTTGCGATGGTTGGGTGATGGTTTTCAATTGCACGCGACCTTCTTTTTGTATTTTTTTTTTACAAAGAGACTATTTTTGTGACTCGAACTCGGACCTTCCGGTCACAAAAGAGCAACCTTACCAGTTATTTTAAGGCTCGCCCTCATAAAAAAAAGGTTATTAAAGAGTTAACACTTCTATCTTTTTCTCTCAAAATATTTGACTTCTTTTTCTCTATCATTAAAACTAAACACATGAATAATTTATGGTTACATTTTGAAAATAAAAGTTATATAGGATCTCGAATTAGGTATACTTTAACCTTCTTATTTATTATTTATAATTTTTAAATTATTTAGTTAAAGATATCTCATAACAATTATTTTTTAGTGTGTCCATAATTCAATTAAGATTAACTTTTCAACGTATTGAAGAATAAGGCAATAAGTTCGTCCAAAGAAACAAGCGGGTCTCATACGTGTTCCGAGAAAACAAAATGCCAAAGCTGAATTCTGGACACAATTCCATGAACCACGGTTATATTATACATCATCCAAACAAAACCATGGACCCAAAAATAGATACACGAAATACATAAATATTCAGACGACCTCAGTTGGTCGAGTGGGCTTCTTCCCATGTCAACAAAGACCAGCTGCAGCTCTCAAATAATGTCCAGAAACACAAGTGGGCTTCTTGTCATGTACAATGTGTTCCACAGAATGACTTATTTAATTTAGACTCTGTTTGTTTAATCTAATAACTAATAATCGGTAGTTGTTAGCTGATAACTGATAAGTGATTATAAAATATAAAAAATGAGAACATATAAAAAATATTGATATTAAGATACAAATATAACATATTATAAAATTGCACGTTCAAATTGATGAAACAAGAAACTTAGTAGTTTAAAGACGCTGCAAGAACAACAAAAGTTCACAGATGGCCTAATTTATATCAACAAATTTATTGGAAAAAAATCTCAATATTTACTAATAAGAGAGATTAATATGTATACTTTAATTTATTTAAACTTTTAATTAATTATTTTTTATTGAATGATTGTAAAGATAATATAACTTTTATAATTATTAAGTATCAACATAATAAATTAAAATTTTAGAGGTCTAAGCTATAGAAGTGAAATGAAAATTAAAAAAAAAGATGCATTTCTAAATATTTTGAGAAGGGTTTAATGGAAATTTGTGGTGGTAATATCAATATTTTAAAAAAAACTTTGAATTTCAATTTCATCAAAGAAAACTCTATAATTTAATAATTAAGTAAAGGGGATTTTCTCTAATCATTGTGTAATTAAATAAAATTATTGATCAATTAACAAAAAATCATGAATACTTTTATTATATATTGAGTGATGAGATTATAATCAAATTTTAAAAAATAATTTGAGAAAAACAAAGGAATAATTTATTTGATTAGTTATTAAACCAAAAGGGTCTTTTTTAATAAAAGTATAAACAAAAATTTATCCTCTTATTTGGTCTTCTACTTAAAGTGTTATCATTTAAGTCCTCTTACATACTATAATGTTAGAATAATATCAACTATGAAATTGTCAGTTGAAATTATAACCATATAATTTGTTAGGTCATCACATGATTTTTTAAGATTTTTATTACAAGTCTTGACATTTTTTTTAATTTATAAAACTAGACATGCAAAGGCATTACAATAGGGAAAGACACCCAACGAGATTAGCATCTCAGACTCTACCAATCATTTGGAGCACGCTTCAATATAATCACCGGTAGTTATAATAGGATTTGTGTAGTAATTTATTTTGATCCTTAATAAACACATTTTTAATAAATTTAAGAGTATATTTTATGTTTAATGTTATTAACACTAGAAGTACAATTATATTAATAACGAGAATCGCATTAAAGTATTATCATATGTGATAAAAGTTGAATAATAAAAATGAATATGAGAATTGGAACTTTATTTGTTCATTTTAATAAAATTCAAACTATAAAACCCAAAAAAAAAAAACAACAATACTATGAGGCCTTCTTGACTTTTATAATCGTGTGTTACCTTCCCAGGCCTGCATTTAGTTTTATGCAGAAAAGCGTCGAGATAAGACGATGAAAGGAAAAATAATTGAAAATGGGAAAACAAGAATATCTCAGGAACATTATATTGGTTTGATTATTATAGAACAAGGCGCTAGTAAATGAAGAGGTTTATGTAAAACACTAAATAATAATAAAGAAACTTTTAAATAAAAATAAAAAGAGGAGATGAGAAAAGGATAGGGTTTTTATCGTGGTTGACAGTCTTTGACATAGCAGTAGATGGTATTTGTATGGTAATTGTAAGAACTAATGACCGAGAATACGCCAGAACAAATAAGAGGATTAGGAGTTAAAAGGGTGTGATGCAGAATATGTAAATTTTAGAATCATGCTGATGTCAATGGATCTCCTGATAAAGAAATTGTAGCCTTAGATTATGTATAAGCTGGTGATTGGTGTTCAAATTATAGAAATGTTGGCATTGTCATATTTAAAGTCAAGTCAACAATTGCCCAATTCCCAGTTCTGGAAGTTAGAAACAAAATGCTAATTTCAACCTGACAGTTAAGTATTTGATCTGAGATTATAAGAGGTAATGATGAAGCTTTAGACTGATAATCCCATAAAGCAATCATCAACTTGTTCAATTTTCAAACAATGAATAGTTGAAGGACACGACTGAAGCCATTTAATTCTCCAGGTTGAAATTGCTCTACCAGTTTGGTACACTCCCATTTAGAAACTCCAGGTCTTGTTCTGAATCCTTTTTAGACAGCCACCCATTTGGGAGCCAGGAAACAGAGACTCAAGTCAAGTCAACTCTGCAGACACAAATTTCACTTTCTATCTGGTCTAAATTCTACTACCTTGACAAAATCTCTCTAGTTTGTAATTTCTAGGTGATGGACTCGTGTGATGATACTAACCTCACTAATTGGTAAACTTCAAGCTCAAACACTGACCTAACCATGCGATGCAACATTATGATCTCAGCATTACCTCCACATTCCACACAGGTACCCAACTCTTTGCCGTGATATGTCTTACACATTGTAAGTGGTGTAGCTAGTAAGTTTTCCATACAAAAAAAAAAAAATCTAATGAAAAGAGATATACAATTATAAGAAAGTGCCATCTCTTTGTGGAAGGGATATATTGAGTCAATTTCGAGCTACAAAACATGGGTAATTCCTTCATGAATTGAAATTTTATTCCACTAAAATAAAAATTGAAATCATGACTTCTTAATCTGACAAGTGCGTATCAAATATTAGGCTATTCTTGAAAGAAATAACAAGACAATTATATGATAATATTTCATGGCATGTATAAATCCAAGTGATTTAGAAATACCTGGAATTGCAGGAGAATCCATGCAAGAGCTGTTGTTGAGAAAACTAGAGCAGAAGAAAGAAGTCTATTCTCTCTATGCCAAAAGTGAGTCTGAAAATTCTGCTTGTTACAATAATGGGTTTGCAACAATCCACTTAATTGTAGAGAGTATGGACCTCCCCTTGTGTAACCAAAGGAGACAGATTTGGGTTATCATTGCCCATCATAAGATAACCCTATACACAAAAGGCCCACATACTATAATGTCCACTAACTTAATGTATGTAGTACTTGATTTATAATAGTCCAATTTTATTTATAACAATTCTTTCAATCTCTCTTGAGAAGGTGTTTAGTCCTGGAAGATGTCAAGAGTAATGTGAAGGTAATAATATTTGCAAAAGTTGTAGTTTCGGATCAGCAAGTGTCACTTAGGACATAATTTTATTTTCTTATTATTACTTTAAATATGCAACAATTTTGAAAATTTTCAATGGTCTCATTCTATGTCTAATAATGAAAGTTTTAATTAAGAAAAGGTTAACTTAAATTGTATGGTAAATTTCCCAACTATCCATTCAAGTTTGAGCCTTCAAACTAATTATGAAAGCACGCAATTAGGGATTGTGCAATTAATGAGATGATTAAGAATTAGTGAAGTCATTCAAGCGGGTCTTGGGTCTCATGCCAATATCCTGGTAACGATCCATTCATTGTCTATTGCATTTTTCTCCCAATAACCAAATCACTAACATAACTAGTCTTGGTTTGTACGCAGAAGTTGGTTCACATTGATCTTCGGTTCTGGGGACATTTCTGAAACCGATTCCAAGGAGTGCGGTCTATTAGGTGGCTGAGAAGAAGTCCATCAAATAGTGGACACGTTCCCATGGAAAATTCACAATATGGTTTCCAAAACTGACCTAATTGGAATCAAATACGTGGAAAATTGACCAGCAGAACAATACCGTACGAAATGGTTAACTTCAAGTCTTTTAGTGCGGATACTGCACTGGACCTATTCTAGATTTGTTTGTGATCTAACATAGACTCGAGCAATGACTTTAACATCAAACCAAGTCAATCAACCTTTCAGGTCCAGGCACAACACATCCTATCATCTCGTATTCCTCTTCATGACTATGCGCTTGTTTTTATGTTTTGTCAATAATTAACTTGCAGCCCTCTCGTTCTGAAATTGGAACTGACATCTCACCAGTCACCACCACCAATAAAGACCAGTATATGACAGTCCAAACAATTTTTTTTTTTAAGAAAAAGGACATCAGCAAAACTAACAATCATATCTGGGAAGACTTCACCAGAGAAAATTAACGTCAAAAGTCAGCTTCTTATATTCTACAATTTCGGCATATAATTTTTAAATTGAAACTTGACTCTCATATATAATTTGACAAAGTCAAGTTTTTAATTCTTGTTGATTTATTTATTTTGCCAATTATCAAACAATTTTTAGCAAGGAAAACATGTTGGGAAATATGCTATAATACAATTTTGATGTGATCAAGCACAGATATTGACGAATAAAGTGGTGTCAACATGGGTTTACAAACATAAATTTTCGTGAAAGTTTATGTTTTCTGAAGAAAAATAGTACGTGTATCTCATCAACGAAGAAAACAAAACGTGAATCCTCTTCGCCGTAGGAATTAAAAGTACCTCATGTACTCTTGTTACTTCATTTCCTACAATTTAAAGCAGTTTCCTGCCACAAGGAATAATTGTAACACCAAAAGAAAAAGAAAAAGAAAAAGGAACAATTAATGTCATTGTATGTATTTGTGAGATTATCTGAAGTGGTGTCTTAATAGTAATATCTAATGACTTCCTAGACCCAAAAAGGTTAATTATGATAATCCTTTAAGTTGTTTAGTTCATACTTTATAGAGGCTTGACTATCATCAAATGAGAAGGTCATTTCATCCAATTTAAAGGTTCTTCACGAGAGGGTGGTTTTGCAAATTGATCATGGAAAGTTAACGTAAAGGCAAAGTCACTATACCAAAAAGGCACAATCTAAAGTCTAAAAAGAGTGATTTGTTATCTAATTTTTACTTGAAATATGATTATTTCAATCTTTTATCCCTAAAGTGGAGCTCTAAGTGACATGAAAAGGTGTGATCTACATTTAGATGTGAGGACAAATTCTTTACAACAATCTGCAAATACGTAGAGTTTAGACAAGTCTAGTAGTACGTATCCTTACCCTTAATTAATAAATAGACTATTTCTAAATGATGACAGATTCTTTGTGGGTAGAAAATGGATTTCTAACCGTATTTTATTTTTAATACTATATTTGTGTCATAAAAAGAAATTTAATCATAATTAAAATTAAGATTAAGATTTTTTCCTTTTTCTTTTAAACATGGTTTCTTGTTTCTTTTGACTTTTTCTCAATTCACATTCATGATACAAGCCTCTATTAGGTTGTTTATAAAATTTATAATACCTTATCAAATAATTAATTGCTAAAAAAAAGTAATTAAGAGTAAAGTTAAACCATTTGAAATAACATTGTACACATTTTCATTAAGTTTTTAAATCCTAATTATATAAAGTACAATTTACAGGATTTGTAACCTTTTTATAAGAGTCCACACCGTTGATTCAAAAATATATAATCACATGTTGTTTTTTGAATATAGAATCATTTTTCTCAACCCTTTAAAATAATTTCAAATTTATTTGAAAATATTATTGTGATATATAAATCTATACTAAATTTTTAAGAATAATTATATTAATTGTTTTAGAAAAGGATTTTATTATTATCAAAAGTTTGACATGAAGAGATTAATCCAAATTCGTATATTGTCTTCACATTAGCTCCTCCATTTTAAATATCGTGTATTCAGTTTAAATTTTATAATAAATTTTCTCTTCCTCACACCTCACTTGACATATATGTTCAATTACATATTATTCAAATAAAATATTGGCAACATATAACAGATTTTTTGTTTTCTCATAAAACCTTAAACCCAAGAATATGTACAAATATTTGTTTTGAATAATTTTATAATGTTCGCCCTTAAATCTTATTAACTTAATTAACACACCTAATTCTATAAAAAAAGTAAAAGAAATGAATTTGTTGTTTATTTAAATGAAAATTTTATGCCCTATGAATTAAAATTAATATTTAATTCAATGCATTAAAATGGCTTTGCAATATATATAAGACTAAAAATCAGGATATTATTTTACCTTTCTTCTAATTGATATACAATGATATAGAAATCATATGCAACATCTAAGATTCAATAAATTATAACCTACCGTGTACCATCTCGTAGTTAAAACAGTCTTATAGAAAGCAATATAACTTATCCTAACACATTTTTATTTCCCCATTAAAAAATGCAAGTAGAGGAAAAATTATTTGACAACAACATTGAGTGAAAATGAATGTAACAGTTTCTTAAATAATATTTATGTTCTATGTATTTAAACGCTTAAAAAGATGGGGAAAAAACTTTTGGATAGAGAGAATTATAGATATAAAGACAAACGATAAGGTTAAAACTGAGAAGAAAGTGAGATCCTAGCTATATATGGGTAGTACTGTTCCCTGAAAATCCGCTCAGAAAATCTAGCTTGTCGGCAAGATCTAAAGATTGTAGCTCAGCCGATGAAATGGTTGACATAATTTTGGCGGTGGGGTAAGCTTTTGCCGCGTTCTTTCTCCCTTCCTTGTACCAGTCTAGGGAGCTCTAAGTTAATAATCATGTGTTTGTATTCATACTATAGGAGCAAGGAGTTCAAGCTCAGTAAATTAAATACCAGGAGAACAACCCTCGAGTGTAGGAGTGACCAAACAGATAAGCAAATGGGAATGCTGATAAATGAACTAGCAAATGGACTTGCAGTAATCAGTCTCATTCTGTTTGTATTTGCACATGACAGCTCGGGTCAAAGGATGCTTTTAATTTTAGTTTTTTTCTTTTTCATAATTTCCAACGGTGCTTAATATATAAATGCAAGAAAAAGCTCTCAATATAAGCTCTCCAATTGCCTTCGCGACTAAGGTCATTTTGTTTAACATTTTAAATTACTATTAATTTTACTTTTGAATTGAATTTCAATTTCTCGATACAAAGAGGTCAATTTAGGGGCTATTGAATGTATAAATCAAAAGAAAATATAAATTACTGAGTAGTATCAGCACGTCGTCTTTTCCTAGGTACATTCACTTTTGTCACGACCTCACACTT
>JANIMX020000245.1:1978649-1991360 GCA_024582655.2 Erythroxylum kunthianum | reverse complement strand
GGCCAAGAATAAGCCGGGACACCTCAGCGTATCCGGGCCACCTCACCACTAACCGGGACACCTCAGCGTGTTCCGGGTCACCTCAGCGCTGACTCACAGTGCTGAGTCACCTATTCTAGAACAATCTAGATAATGGGCCTAAACAAATGAGCCTAAACATATGGGCCTTAAGACAAGTTGAGCCCATGATAAGTTGATCCGTGACACTTTACACAGTACTTTTTTCGCAGAGAGTTTGAGGAACTAGTCTGATACATGGGCTTAGTTGGAATCTCGCAGAGAGTTTGCGGAGCTAGAGTCTAGTGAAGAGTTATCTCAATAAACCTAAATTTTTTGTTTTGTGATGATTGGATAAGGGATATCAATTATATCAATTTTTTATATTTAAAAAAATGATAATACATTTCTTAGGCTATAAAAACATTACAATTGTTTTATAATTTAAATATTATACTATAGACATATTTACAATCCAATATACAGTGAGGATTAAAGAATCTTAATAAATAATTTTAATTTAGGTTAACTGAGATGGCAATTTTTGATTCAATTAATGATAAGTACAAAACATGGCACACATAGTGTCCATTGCTACATCTGCTATGGTTCAAATGGGATAGCTGGACCTTAACTGAATCTATCCATATGCCCCTTCCTATTTATATGAAGATTCATGCCCGAGCAATTTGATCTTGGGGAGTAAATGTATACTAATAGCGTACTTTTTTTAGATAATAGTATTTCCTCATCCGTTCAGAGAAAGAACATCGTCTTTTAAATTACAATTGGAACACAAATTATATCAATAAGTATTTCCATCAAAGTCACCTATAATAAGTTTAAGGAACTCTCTGAACAATTTCCAATCTACTAAGTAATGAATAAAAATAGGTGAATATATATAGTAACACCCGGTAGGATATAGTTTATATTTTCCTTATAGGCTTTTACTGAGGATTGCAGCCTTATAGCAGGACACAAGGAATTTCCAGTCCAACGTACTCATACAAGATATCATTTTAATACATTAATCTTATACAAGGAATTTCATTAGGAGATGCTATCTGCCTCTCTTATTTTTAAAGGAGCAATTTGTACACGAACTTCCTACGGTGTTCTTGCTCCCAGGAAGAAATAAGTCTTTACCATGATACTAATAATTGGGAATTTAAGCAATCAAGTTTAAGTATATATAGGATTTTAATTTGGAGGGTCTGTCACGTATTTAGGAACCACAATTTTCTCCAAATTTATATGAAATGCTGATAAATTTTGGAAATTCGGACATGCAAATCATACTTACACGGGCTGCAACATTTATATGTGTGTGTGACCATAATTTAAATTATGGGGCTGGTGTTAACTAAAGGCTTATGGAAAAAGTAATTATGGAATTTTCTACTCAACTTGGCGAAAGTTCTGTTCTAATGGGACGGAAAGAATTTATGTATATATAAGTGAGTCTGCACGATATCTGAGTTGACTGTAAAGCAGAAGAATACTAACTACTACTACCATATTTCAAGGAGAAGAGAATTTATTTATTTATATTTTAGCGCAGCTAATATTGAAATTTAACCTGAAAACATCATCACTTGAAACAACTATTCTCTGCCAATAAAAAAATTCACATGAAGAATTGAACTCAACTAGTTTAACAACGTCACCCATTTAATAACACTCCTTCCATTTCCATATAGACTATTAGAATATGGATAATTATAAGAACAGATTCATTAAAAATGTTTTCTTGGTTATTACAGTGTTACCTTAAGTCAAAGTGATGAAATAAATTATATATAAAGAATTGCTTGAAAAAAATCATTAGCATGAATTTCATATTAAACCTTTCAATTTTACTTAAGTGCTATTGTTCCTTATAATTAAGTCTTAAATTATTGTATGACAATAGCTATTAGTTCAAATATTAATTATACTAATGTGATGTGGAACCTAAACAATGTTTTAATATTTGTGTTATTGCATGACTCAGATATGGTGAATTATTTTTACCTTTTTTTAAGTTTTAATAAATTTGTAGTTTGAAAAAAATGTTTGATATTTGTGAAATAATTTGTGTTTGATGCTTAGTTTTTCATAGGGTTAAGATAAACTAATTATGATGTGGTGAAGCTTGATATTCTAATATGTAGTCAAAACTAAAAAATATTCAATATTTTACGCATAAATTTTTATAAGAATATTGGGCACGTAGATATAATTCAACAATTTATAAAAATTTAAGAGAAATATGTACATTTCATAAGGGAAACCGTGAGTTTATATTGGCTGTAAATAGTAGAATTTGGTGAAAGAATCATGTAGGTTCATTTTATTATCACTAATAAATATTGCTCAGTTTTTAATCATAAAATATTTTAATAAAAATATTAGGTCGAAGTTATACAAAAAGATATAAAAATTCCAGAGAATTTTATAAATCTTATAAAAAAAATACTTGGAACTGATATGGATAGCGAAATCCCTACCACTTGTAGAATATTTCTACGATTCTTTGTTTTATAAAACAGCTTTTAATGAATTTGTTTGTTATCTTTTACACACCAAAAAAAGAGTAACGAGAGGAAATGAGAGGAAAGTCTGCATAAGAACTAGGGAAGTGATTTCAAGTAGAAAGAGGTACTAATGATTATAAGAGAGATTTAGGTGAAAGACTACAAAATTATACAACATAAATGAATCCACAAATATGTTTCGTGTTATAGCTTATAGAATGTATTAATTATGATTTTCTAAGTTAATTATTTGTTGATTATGTATCTTGGATATTTAATTGTGTGTATATTAACTATTTCAATGATCTAATTTCTTAATTTTAAGAAGAACTTAAGAAAATCATATTTAAAGGTGATGGGAAATTGAACATTATTCATAGCGTTGGTGTCCCTCCACTACAACAAAGTTAACATTTGGCTACGAAACAAATTGTAACTAAATATGTAAAAAACGTCCCCTATAATTGTTAGTTATGTTTATGTGGTTAATGTACGTGGTGATTGATATATGCTGTTTAATATGCTTTAAGGCTACGTGAGAGTGATGTGTTGTATTGTGATATGCATGATGGGTGATGGTTTGTCAAAACCTATATTTAGCACGAAAATGGGACATATATCATTAAGTTGGTCAAGACCCTCTGCAATAAAAAATTCTATTTGATTAGCCAAGATCAATATTTGATCCTAGAATGGGGCAAATACCATTCAATTGAGTAGGACTTATACCCAAGGCCTACTTCAAACATATATAAGTCTTATTTATGAAAAGTTAAAAATTTTGTTGTTGCATTTAAGTGTGGTGTATTGTGAATTGCTAAGCCTATTATTTTCTTGATTAAGTGTTACGAAAATAAATGTAGTGTAAAATACAAAATGGGTGATAAAAGGGTTTGCACATATAAAGATTATGAGATAGTATTTTTACTTTTGTTTATCTATTTTTTTTTTCTATTTGGTATGTATTATTTTTTATGTGTTATATTAAATAGAATTATTTATAAGATTTTTATTACTTAAATTTTTATTATTTTTAATAAATGTATCTGTCTCATTTATAATGAGACTGAGTGATGGAACGTTGTTATTAAGTGATGACTCAATAAAATTGATTTAGGCTCCATATGTTAATTCAATTATAATATTTTAAATCATCTTAAACTTAAGTGTAAGAGAAATGTATAAATCACGTCTAAAAATCTAAAAGTTTTATAACTAAATTTGTTATTGTCTTTTCAATATGTATAATCCATAGAAATGTGTATTTGTTAATTAATAAGTGATATTAATTATAGTAAATTAATTTTCTTTACATTTTATATGAAACAAAAAAAATTAATGTTCTTTTCTTATAAAAACATAATCTTTAATTTGAGTTATATATAAAGAAAAATTATTTTACAAGGAAAGTCTAAAATTACTTGTTTGAGTAATTGTATATAAAATATATAATTAAATAAGAATTATCCAGTTTATACTATGATATCAATTGAATAAAAGTATATTCATTTTGGATTTAATAATTGATGCTATTTCTATTAATTTAACTTTTGCTTCTAATACTCAAAGTTTTAGTTGCTTATAGGATTAAGTAATGATTTCCTTGTAGCTTTTCTCTATACAATTAATATTTTTTTATTAATTGTATTTAAGGATTATTTTAAATAATAATTATGATATTTCTTAATTCAAAAGAAAAATTCTACTCTTTTTTTGTTATGTTAAAAAGTTGTGAGGATTATACTTAGACCATTCGTTTTAATTGTCTTAACTGAAATTTTAAATGTCAAGGAATATAATAAATATCAGTTTATTTATTGTATAAATAATTATAAAATATAGGCTAAAATAAGAATTTTAATAAACAAATTAAATAATTTATCCATAATCACTCAAAAATATTATATTTATTTTACTATTATTATTATTATTATTATGAGATAATATAATTAATATTTTTTTTCTCATTTTTAACCCAGACCCCACGCAGAAGTGAGATTTCTATTGGGTGTTGTTGTGTTGTTTCTCATTTTTAAATTATGATTATAATGTTGATGAGAGCTGAACTTTAACTATAAAAACATAATGTATTATCAGCTAATTGTTCGACTATAAATTAATATACTAATATGTAAAAGTTAGAAAATATCAAATATAATTTTTAAAGAAGTATTATAACTCAAAATGTATAAAAATAAAATAAAAAGGATTGATCTCTAATTTGAAAGAGACTGTATTTCATTTTTATTTATCTATTATATTAATTATATTCACAAAAAAAGATCAGAAGAAAATAAAATTGGATTGTGGTTTTCGTCCAATTATACTATTATTTCATCACTAATAAATTTATTTCCTTATTTTTATTTAAATTGAAAAAGAACTATTTCATAAAAATATTAATCTACATTTCATTTTTATTAGCTTATAAATAGGATTGAAGCAAAATTGTTAACCATATATTTAAACGCGTTAGAAATAAAAGTAGTTAATAGAAGTGTTTGATGTCCTAACCACCCTACTCATATTATTATAGTATATTTATATTGTTTAATAAAGTTTCTTCTTTCTTTTTAGGTATTGACCAAAATCAATTCTCTTTTCCTAGATCTATTTGAGCTCACCTTCTCTCATTATATCATAATATGTTATTGGAGATGGATATGTATACATGGTCAAATTCCATTTTATTCTCTACATATATACATGATGTGATCATTAAAGAATGTCCATGATAGCCTCCGTATTAATACATATAGTTCAGACTGTTCTGGGATTCTCTTCTCTTCGTTCAAGTGAGTCTAATTTTTGCATGTCATTTTCTTTAACCCCACCACTAATTTCTCTATCCTCTCCCTCTATGTGCAATCAAACAAAGGCCAAAGGTTGAAGAGAAAGAAAGACTTCCTAAAAAACAAACCAAACCACCTTTTCAAAACCAACCATTGAGTGCAAAGCTTTCCCACATAAAGTCTGGATATAATTATATACACCATCTCAGGAGAGATTTCAGGGCCTTCTCTCTCACAAGATGGGTTTATGGAGCTACCATCTACAAGACAAGGCTCTGCGCTTTCAGCCTCCAACTTTCATTGAATGGCTTAAACCATCTCCCTCTCCTTGTTCTTCTTTATCCTCACTATCTTCATCAACGTCCTCTTCTTTGGTTTCTGTGACTCAGCAAGCTGCTCAGTCAATGAATCCCAAGAGCATATTAGGACTTCCTATCATATACCCACAGCCACAACAGCAACAACAAGAACTAGACAAAGAAAATATTCAGTGTTTGCCACTTCTTAGCAGGCTTACAGAGAACAAAGCACCTAAGGAGGAACATATGGGACAGCAGGACCATGTTGGAATTCAGATAGATGAGAAGATGGAGAAGGTTACAGTGGCCTTGCACATTGGATTGCCTAACACTGCAAATTCTGAAGTTGATACTAAGGTTTTTGATCCGAGGGTAGAGCAAGCTATTAACAAAAGATTTCATGCCTCGTCCTTCAACACAGAGAGTAGGTTTTGGATCCCAACTCCTGCTCAGATACTTGTAGGCCCGATGCAGTTTGCTTGTTCCATTTGCAACAAGACCTTCAATAGGTACAATAACATGCAGGTTAGTCAATTTCCGGTAATTTTCTTTTGCCTTTTCCCATTGCAAACAATAAGTGTTATCCAACAATCATAGATTTGTCGAGTGTCCAACTTCTTTTTCTGGTTTGCATCCACACTAGGCATGTGCTCGAATTTATACGCTTCTGATTAAATAGAAGAAGATGTGGTATTGTTGGTATCTCTCTGTTTTAGCATATCCACTCTCTCTAGCAAAAGGGGAGCGTTTCTGGGGCAAAGCAGTTGAAAGTTACCCTTTTGTAGGGACAAACAATTAAGTAACAGCAAAGATACAAGAGAAGGAAGAAAAGTTGATAGTTATCCAAACTAATTTACGAAGACGAAAGTCATTATAAGTAAACCTAGCTAATAACAAGAGATTGTAAAATTTGGAAGTTAGAATACAAATTCTTCGAGATATACACCTCTTGTACCCTTTTCTCGTTCATGCAAAAATAATCAACAAGCAAGACGTTTACATATCCTCGGTCTCAATTTCTATATTAACAAATGTGTCAAATGTTTTTTTTTAAATTTTCAGTAAATCATTTTAAGTAATCTGATCCGAAGTAATGTTACATGACATAGTCTATCAGTTAAATTAGCTCTTGTGAATATATGTGCCAATGAGGAAACCTTGTCCATCATAATTGGCACCATAATTAGAGCTGCCTTTCTTTTCTGACTTTGTTTTTGCCCTTTAGAAACAATTTTCCATAGCGACAAAACTATCAAAGTAACATGTCATTATGTCGAACATCAATCGTCTGTTAAATTTGCATATAATCTTCTCTTACATCAATATATATCCATAATATATTGACCTCCATTATTTGGGTTTATAAATATTTCTTGTCCTAGGTACAGTAATCATTTCCCTTCGACTTGTAAGAAAGTATATATATATATATATATATATATATATATATATATGTTTTGGCAAAAATCATTGCTTCCCTTTGAGTGCCAAAGCTAAGGTTAAGAAGAAAGTTGAAGTAACTGGAAATGTCAATAATGATTTATAAAATTCATAAAAAGGTGTGACAAGAAGTTGAAAAAGATTAAGATGCAATGTAAACTATATCCATGTAGTTGCAACATTGTCAAAAGTTGCAGAAAGGGCAATGGTCTTGCCCACCACACTCCCCCAACACCCGGGGCTAGAAGGATTTTATTTAACTAACGACTTAGGATCCTCAGACTTTAATTATGATTCTCAACTTTAGTCGCTGAATAATAATTAACACTTTGCATTAATAGGGCTAGCGAAAATGAATATAATTTAAAGTTTATACGGACTTCTTTTTGTCTGTAGATGCATATGTGGGGACATGGATCAGAGTTCAGGAAGGGACCAGACTCACTCAAAGGGATTCAGCCAGCAGCTATGCTGAGGCTACCATGCTACTGCTGTGCACAAGGCTGCAAGAACAACATCAATCATCCACGAGCAAAGCCATTGAAGGACTTCAGGACACTTCAAACTCATTACAAAAGAAAGCATGGAGTGAAGCCCTTTGCATGTCGAAAATGCAGTAAGGCATTTGCTGTTAAAGGGGATTGGCGTACCCATGAAAAGAATTGCGGGAAGCTTTGGTATTGCACTTGTGGTTCCGATTTTAAGCACAAAAGGTCTCTCAAGGACCACATTAG
This sequence comes from Erythroxylum kunthianum, assembly GCA_024582655.2. Taxonomy (NCBI): domain Eukaryota; kingdom Viridiplantae; phylum Streptophyta; class Magnoliopsida; order Malpighiales; family Erythroxylaceae; genus Erythroxylum; species Erythroxylum kunthianum. Next base: position 1,983,579 of record JANIMX020000245.1, on the reverse strand, counting down.
GTCTTTTGGGAAAGGTCACTCTCCACACCCTTCTCTTGAAGGTTTTGAAGATGAGAAGGAATGCATCACTGGCTCTGAAGATGATTCTGTTCGCTAGATACAATCGGCCTTTGGTCAACAACGTCGTACGTGTGTTTGGAGTTTCAAGTATAAATTTCGAAGCTATATATATATATATATATATAAGCTTCCCTAAGCTTGTGCTCGGTAACAAAAAGTTCTCAACAGCATTCGTGTGGTGGTACGTACATAGGGAGCGGTTTGCTACGGAGCACTAGCTGGGGATGAGCAGTAGTACGTATAGTAACTTAAAAGGACATGTTTGCATTGAGATAGTAAGACTGAAATAAGAGGATTACCTCAAGTGATGAAGTAGATGAATTTTCTTTCCTCAGTGGGGGCAAATAATTTATTCACAAACTGCTTTGCTCAATTTTCAAGCTCTTTCAGGATATCACCCCGTTGAAGAAAATTTTTCCGCTTCATCACTAACTGGTGATCTTGTTACAACGTTTTCAAGATTGTTGTTGTGTCGTTTCTTGTTAGTTCATGTTGTATGTGCATGTTGTTTCTACGTCAGACTATCAGTTCTTGTAATGAAATGGCTGAAGACCATTCCAGAATCCAGATCGCAATGGATAACTCATCAAGGAAGGGATTGCTTATGGCCAGTGTTGCTGATCTGTTTACAATACTGCTGTTTTAAAAAAGAAAAAAGTTATAGCAATCTTCAAAAATTATCTTATAAGTATTATTTGTGATCCTCCTTTTCTAGCTCGTGACAAAATAAATAAGCAATATTAATAACAAATGATGAGTCTTTAGATTGAAAACCCCATCTCATATACATTCCATTGAAAACAAAATGTAGGAAATTCGACCAAACAAATTCAAATTAGCAGGATATTTTTTTGAAGAAGTTAACAAATTCGGATGAGTACCTTACACCGGCAACACTACAAGGAAAACAATCAATTTTGAGGGCTATTACTATTAAAAAATCCTCAAATAACCGTCGAAAAAAGAAATTTTGACAACAACTTAACCGTCGAAATCCGTCGGTAAAAATACTATCAGAAAATCTTTTTTTCGACAATTAGTGACCGTTGAAAATGATGTAATAGATTTTTTGACAATTATTAACTGTCGAAAATACCTTCCCTTAACATTTCACTTATAAACTGTTTTGACAATTAATGGCTGTTGAAAATAAGTAAATATAACAATTTCCAACAATTTCCTTAACATTTCACTTATAAGCTGTTTTGATAATTAATGGCCGTTGAAAATAAGCAAATATAACAATTTCTAACAATTTTTAACCATCATTTTTAAAAGCATATTTTGAAAAAAATAATTAATAAAAGCATAAATCATATTTCTCAAAATTCAGAAAATATTATTGACAGAAGATATCATTCAAAAGATCATATTTCTCAATTAGAAATTCATCAAATTCATCCTGTATTGGTTACAAAAGTTTACATCTCAAATAGAAATTCATCAAGTTCATCCTAGTATTTACAAAAAAGAGTGAGATAACCCAAAAAGTCTTCATAATTTGTCTTCAACATATAGTCCACCGCATTACATATGATGAACTTCTTCAAAGTTAAAAGATGGCTTTCACCTTAGCCTTCTCCAACCTGAAAAAATAAAACATTTACCTTAATTCAAAATTTTGATTGGACCAAAAAGCATTCATCTATAAACTATGATCATGATTATCTCTAAAATGGGAAAATGTTTTGATAAAGTCAAACAAACAATGACAAAATAAAAACAGTTGTGTGGAAATAACCTACACACTTTTCCTCAATTCCTTTAACCCCTACAGGCGCCAGCTAATAGCTGTAACAATTAATAGCAGTCAATCTGTTGGCCAAGTAAATGACTGTAGGGGCCAAGTATCAATTTCACAAGGGCAAAAAGGGAAAGAGAATGTCTATCTCCATAAACTTTTTAAGCAACTTCTCAACAATGACATACAATGGAAGGCATTAAGTGCTTCAATAACCACATATATTTTATGGTATAATATGTCACATAGGCACAAATCTACACCTTAAGAGACATTATTACAGAGATGATGACTTTCCACTAACAGCCTCATTTCATTTGTATATGCATGATAAAATAACTCTCGAAGGAAGTAACTGTCAATAGCCAAACAACAAACATACTAAGCAAAAGGTTTAGAGCATGCTACCATAATTGATCTAAACCCAAAACCCACAATATATAAAAATTTATGCAGTCAGGTCTACATTATCCCTCAAATTCATACCACGTTATGTTTTTCATTTATTAATTTAGCACTAAAGTTGTCCTTTGACCTTGTGGTTGCGATCATACATGCTGTTCATGCAGGAAGTTAAGCGTATGAAAATAACTATTTAAAACCCAGAGCAATAATGTCATTCCTTCACCACCCACTTTCAATAGACCTCAGCTACTCTATAAATTTCACTCTCTCTCTTATAATTGTCTACAAATACACTCAAAGTGACCAGAAGTGAGAAAAACCTACAAAAGTTGGTGTCTTTTTGTTCTATAACTCATCAAATGCACGCAATTATAATATAACACGTAATCTGCAATTTAAAACTTTGAAACTTTTGAACCTTAAACCCAAAATACTTACAGAATCTCTAAGCGAATTAGAACCGCCAAAGTTGCTGGAATCAGTTTGAATTGGAGGCATCCTTCCACCCAAAAAGTTTGTCAACAGGTCTTCCAAATGGTTCAGTTTTTCCTCTAGTGTTTGTACTCTTGCATTTGAATGCTCACGGTCTTTTTCAGATTCTTCAAGACGCCTCTCAAGTTCACTAATAAGTGCTGATTTTCCTCCCCACAATTGTGTGGGAGTCACACCAGCTCCAAAACCTCGTACTCGTCCATGTCTTTCAGGCCCAAAAACCTCTGTAAATATCTCATTCTCATTAATGTCTAAAGAGCCTTGTTCTACTTGAGATGCAATATTTCTAAGTTGATCCTGTATTTCAAACATATAATACAGAAAAGGAAAAATTATGGATATGATATATTAAATAAAGAACACTTATATATGATATTTACATAGAGTTGCATTGTTAAATTAAAGCAACTTACAAGTTTATCTTGTGATTCTTCATTAACAGCCTCACCAGTAGAACTTGTGTGTGTGATTTCCCATAATCGAACACGTCCAATTTCTTGTCCAGTCTTTTCCTTCTATTATTGTAAGAAACAATAATTATGAAATTAAAGAATGATCTCACACAGAGTTCAGAAAAATTCAATATATATTACCTCTTCCTCAGCTCTTTGTTGAACACTTTTTGATCCAGTAGTGTGAATAATAGTATTGGTTGCTCGATTAATCTTGTTCTGATTACTCATTTTCTAAAATAAAAATTTCACATAAGTATATAATAGTTATTGCATAGTAAAAAGAAATTAAAAAATTCATTTCCAATTTGCCAACTATCTGAATTCCATAAGTTCACAAGAAACTATCAATTGTCTTTCTCTACTTCTGTTAGTATATTAGCATAAGCCTTTTTAGTTATATATCATAGTATTTCTTTTTCAAATAATGCGAATGCCTCCTATATGATCTATTCACTTGTGGCCACACAAGTTCTTGGCGTCCTTCAATTTTAAAATGTAGTTTCAAAAGAGTCAACATAAGAAAATATCTTATGTAACTGACAATGAACATAAGCCAACATTAAAAGTTTTCTAAGTTTAAAGTTACAACCATAACAAGGTCAAACATTTTTTACTTTTTTCTGGAGAAATTTCAGCTCATTCACTTTTAGTGGTGCATTCATGTTGGGTTGTAAAACATCTAACTAGCTTTACGCTCAAAATCGCAAGTATACGGATGCAACTTTTAGTAAAGAAACGAATATCGATCTACAGGAAAAGATTTAAGACAACTTTTTAACTTGGGAATAATGTGTTCAAGAGCAACGTGAGACTATTAAAAAATAGATAATGGTTGTGAACTAAAACTAGAAATTAAAAAGCTATAATAAAAATAAAATATGCTGCTGAATAACATAAAAAATGCAGAACTTGGACTTCAGAGGTTTAAACCTAGAAACTACTTTTTCTTACCTTGTCTCCCTCTTGCTTTGTTTAACTGAATTTATATTTGACCCAAGATGTTCTATTGTACTAAATAAACTTTCTCAAGTTGTACTAAGTTGTCCTTAGGTAACAGGTTAAGATTAATTATGCTATCTCTAGTCTTACCAATTTCTTTTAATTGTTAAACTAACTGTGAAGTGATCTTATAGGTGACTTTGTCAAGTAGCTGAGATCTCTCTTCTAACTAAATGATAAAGCCTAAAAATGCACAGGTCTATTGGGAGTTAACTCTCGTCCTCCTACCCAACACAATTTCCTTAACTCTCCCTCTCGGTCTATTGTAAGGATTCCTTAACTCACCCTCTCGGTTTATTGCAAGGATAAAGCACAGTTCATATCACAAATATTTCTCAATTCAATAAATCATAGAAACAGTTTAACAAGGTGGTCCAAAAGTAGTCTCTATATAAAGCTTAGCTATGCATCATCACAAAAACATTCTCAACAATCAAAGTGTCCATGTTGACAGTACGTAGCTGTAAAATGAAAACAACAAAAATATTTGAAAGTAAACAGAATGTATTTTGTATCCTGCTGCGTTATATAACAATGTACGACTGAAAATATGAAGCCTGGCGTCTCCAACTCAGTGAACAACTCTGGCTGAATCTTTTGGTTTCCTTGCTCTACGTAAATAATATGTTTCTTGTTTTTAGCTAGCGGCTTCGGGATTGCCTCCTGAATATTTCTTTTTGTCTTTTTATTCATTAAACCTACAGTGATGCGCTGTAGTTTGTTATTGTTGGCAAGTCACGAGCGTGTTCCTTAGGTCACGATCATGATTTCAGTCTTG
>JANIMX020000245.1:1810449-1823735 GCA_024582655.2 Erythroxylum kunthianum | reverse complement strand
GAATTGGTGTAATGCTAACTATGCCATTTGATAAGTTGCAGTATGATGATTTATCTCCATTTAGAAGATCAGCACCTCTCATGTGCTCCTGGAACACCACATCCCTACTCCTGACCACCTTTTACTTCTCTAGGTCATAAATTCTGAATCCAAACTGATCACCATCATATCCAATAAATATGTAAGATATCGACTTTAAGTCAAGCTTCTCTCTTTGATCCTTGGGTATGTGTCTAAATACCTTACAGCCAAAAATTCTCAAGTGATGATATGTGGGATCTTTGTCATTCCATGCTCTTTAAGGAATCTCAAAATCTAACGAAACTGAAGGAGCTCGATTAATCAGGTAGACCGCAGTTCGGACTACTTCTCCCCAAAATGTCTTTAGAAATATAAATATCATGAGCATGCAACGAACCTTCTCCATTATGGTTATGTTCATCCTCCTAGCAGCCACATTATTTTGTGGAGTCAGTGGTTCGATTTTCTTATGTCTAATGTCATGAGAGGTACATTATTCTTCAAACACCTCATAAGTATACTCTCCTACATTATCTATTTGCAGGCACTTCAACTTCCTCTAAGTTTCCCTTTCTACCACAACATGAAACTTCTGGAAAGTTTCAAACACTTGATTCTTAGAGTTCAACATATATACCCAAGTCTTCCTCAAAGCATCATCATTTAATGTAACAAAATATTTGTTAACTCCTAGAGACTCTTCCTCAGTAGGAACATAAAAATTTGAATGCACCAACTCCAATAAATTTGACTTCCTTGTAGATCTTCTTTTGAAAGAGACTTTATGTTGCTTTCCATCCAACTAATGATCACAAGGATTAAATGGGTGTGAGTTCTTAACTGGGATAAGGATTTTCCAGTCAGCAACTATAATCCCTTCTCATTCACGTGTCTCAATCATCAATACCATCTTCAATTGTGTATAGTTCTTCACCACCATACACCTTTAAGTGTGTCTTGTACAACAAGCAACATAACTCTCCTCGGGCAACTGTCATTGCTCCTTTGGATAGCTTCCACTTCCTATCCCCGAAAGTGTACTAAAAACCTTCTTGATCTAACACATTCACTAATAACAAATTCAACCTTAGATCAGGGATGTGTCGTACATCTCTCAAGGTCAGTAAGCATCAAATGTTTGTCTAAACTCATATATCACCCATACCAACTATCTTGGTGGAACTTTGGTTTCTCATCTTTACACTTCCAAAATCTCTGAGCTTGAGAAGTACTCTTATCTTTGGAACACAATGATAAGATGCTCCCGCGTCAATCAACCATTCAAAAACAAAATTCTTACACAAACTAGACACACCTCTTCTTCCATGTTTTAAGTAATTACAATTGTACTTTTATCATCACGATCATTCTATTGATCTTGCTTTTTTTTATCCTTCTTCCACTTATAACAAAACCTCTTAATGTGTCATATCTTATCACAATAATGACATGTCTTCAAGTCTTTTTCACTTCTGGCTTTGAATGGTTCTTAGACTTTCCATGACCTTTGGTACCCCTACTTTTGTTCCTTCCCTTGCTTTCTATCATGCAAGCCTGCACGTTGTCGACTCCAATCTCCTTTCTTTTGATTTTTTTCATTAAAAATACTCTCTTTGATTACATCCAAAGAGAGCACTCCTTCAAGAGCTGAGTTGCTAATCGTCACTACTAGCATTTCCCAGCTATTCAATAATGAGCTCAACATGAACAAAAGCTTGAAGCTCATCATTAAGAATGATCTTCACTGTAGCGAGCTTGTTAATTATTTCATAGAAATCACTTAGATGCTCTAACACTAATTTCCCAGTTTTCAACTTCAAGTTCACAAGCCTCCTAATCAGAGAGACCTTATTATGAGTAGTTTTTCTTTCATACAAATCTTTTAGCTTCTTCCATAGCTTAAAAGGTTTCGTTTCTTAAGACACGTGGTTGAATATGTTGATATCAATCCAATGTCTGATAGTGCCCAAAGTTTTCTGCTTCATCTTATCCCATACTCTATCTAACATCTTTTCAGGTTTTGAAGGAACATCACCCTTCACACCTCAGTTCATATCAATAGGATCAAAGAGATCCTTGCAATATAGAAGGTCCTTCGTCATGGGCCTCTAAATCGAGTAATTTGACGATGTTAACTTGGTCATATATCTATTTTTACCTTTCATTACGATGGCTCTGATACCGCTTGTTCATCATTCTCATGAACCATAAAGTCGTCTACGATCACCAAAAGTCTCAAATTAGGGCTAAACATACAACACTTACAATGAATAGTGCTTCCACTTGTTGTGAATTTGATAATCTATCCTCCTTATTCTTGCGTTTTTATTCTTCTTCTAAAAACAATAGCATCAACATCTTTAAAAACTAGATAGTTTGAGTGAATATTAATGGTCAAGTTGATAATAAGTTGATCATATAGATTTGGTAACCTTTGAAGTAGAAGTTTTGCATGTTCATTTATTTTTATTTTGTAACTCAACTGTGAGAGCTTAGAAAATAGAGTATTAAGAGTGTTAATGTGATCTATCACTAAAGCGGATTATGATATTTAAAGAGTGTACAATCTTCTTTTTAAGAAGATTTTGTTATGAGGTTATGTCATTTATTGTTGTCCATGATCTCCGCTACTCGTTTTTTTATGGTCTCCAAATAATCTTCTTTTGTTAATAGTGCCTTTATTTTCATCTTCCATAATGAGAAATTGTTTTTGTTGAATTTCTTCATTTCAAACTTTGCTTTTATTTTTGAAGCTACTTTTTTTCACTAACTAGATCTAATCGTTGTATGAATAATGGTGCTAAAATTTAAGACAAAATATACAAAATACAACTAAAATAATTAAATTGAGAAAATAAGGAAAAAAATCAACGTAAAGAAAATTTAACAAAAGAAAGTATATCTCTAATATACTTGGCTCCCTTTTTTATCTTTACGAAAGAATAGATAATAAAAAAAATAGAAGCTAGACTATGGAATAGGTACCATATGAAGGAATATAATAAAGCATAAGAGACCATTCTATATATATAGGATAATTAAGGCAGTAGAATTGTGTAGAAATACAATTCACCACGTACGATGTTTAAAAGCTGTGTTTACAAATACGCTTCAACTGTATTTGGTAACTATTATTCAAAATGAAACTTTTGAATTGAACTTTGTCAATCTTCCAACAGTATACTGCTAAATGTTATCAGTTTCGAATTTATTTTAGATACTTCCTCAAATATTCAGATATCTTCTTGTTTCTGTCTGAGTACCATTTTGATTATCTTTATAGCTTAAAACAAGTTCGTGAAGAGAACTGATGATCAATAACTCTTATTCATTCTACCATGCATAGAGAATTGGAATAATCGTATCTCTCAAATGTAAAAACAATTAATAGAATCGAATTGAACCGAGCTAATTGGCAACCGAATTTGCTGCTTCGCGACATTATTTATTTGCAATGTAATGCACAAGGGAGAAGGTTAATCCTTGATATCTAAATTAACACGATGATTCCAATGACTGGAACCAGACCTTCAATGCATACAAAACAATCCCATCAAATGACATATAAGTTATTATACCATTGACACATAGCCCTGTATCGGACAGCCCATCAACTTATGATGTTTCTAAACTTAGTGAAGTAGTTCTTGTGGAATTTTAAGCCCCGGTTTTGAGTTTTGATTATGACTTTTTTGAGTTCTAGCATAATTATATCGCATATAAAAGGATGTGCAGTATCCACCTGGGAACTCACCACAAATTTTAGACTGATTGTATTCTGTAACTGTATCAGAAATAATGAGACCTCACTTTGGTCTTACTCTTTTCTTGTTCATCATTGTCTCATTGCAACATGAAGCCACAGCTGAAACGAAGGTACTAAATCAGGGTGTCTAAACATTTAAGATGGTTGGTTTCATATGATCATTGTAATTGGGACAACTGCGACATTCTTGTTTCTCTGTGCAGCATTATATAGTATACATGGGCGAACACTCCCACCCGAATTCAGAGTCTGTGATCAAGGCCAACAATGAGATGCTTGCTTCAGTCACTAACAGGCAGGGGTTTATGTTGTGTGATAGCTTTAATTGAAACATAGATATACATAAATAAAAAGCTAAGATGCAACTTCTTTTATATCTCTGCAGCTTTCATGAAGAGAACAATGTGGCAATTCACCATTACACTAGAAGTTTTAGAGGCTTCTCCGCGATGCTTACAGAAGAGCAAGCCCAGCAAATAGCAGGTGTTCTGAGCATCTTCACTTGTATTTCTCAAAGTGCTTTTGCATAATTCAAGTGAAAGAGATATACTAATCATCAATATCAATGGTTTATTATGCGCACAATCTGAGTAATGCCAATGCCCCTTTTCTGCAGAAAGGGAGTCAGTTGTTTCTGTCTTCGAAAGTAAGATCAATGATCTCCACACAACACGTTCGTGGAAATTTTTGGGTTTAAACTCTATTCAAAGCAGATTTCGAATACCCTCATCTATATCAAATGTTATTGTTGGAGTCATTGATACAGGTAAGGCTTTACAATATAGCCCTAAAGAATTATTTTTATTTGTAGCCACAGTCAAGTATGCGACAACTTTTCTTTAATGATTTCATCCGCAGGAGTTTGGCCTAACTCTGAGAGTTTCAACGATAAACATTTAGGCCCTGTGCCCAGTAAGTTCAAGGGTGAATGTGTTGTTGGACAAAACTTCACGTCATCCGACTGCAACAGGTGATCAACATTTCATTCGACCAAAGCCATCTGTATTGTCCTTGTCTTTTCTAAGATTAGCACATCAAGACTTGTTTATGCTAATGTTGTGAACATTTCCTTTCGTTCATTAACACTAAGTTGGTAGTTGTAGCTAACTATGAGTCTAACGATGCCAAGTGACACTCAACATGCAGAAAAATTATCGGATCAAGGTTTTATGTCAAAGGATTTGAAGCACAAAAAGGGCCTCTTGAATCTTTCAGTGGTCCTGTTTTCCTATCAGCTCGAGACAGTGAGGGGCATGGCTCCCACACTGCGTCAATAATAGCTGGATCTGTTGTTCCTAATGCTAACTTATTTGGTCTAGCCAATGGTACTGCAAGAGGTGGTGCACCAAATGCCAGGCTTGCCATTTACAAGGCTTGTTGGTATTTGTACTGCGCAGATGCTGATGTTCTTGCTGCAATAGACGATGCAATTAGTGATGGAGTTGATATCCTTTCTCTTTCCCTCGGCCCGCCTCCTCCACAACCATTTTACTTCGAAAACGCCATCTCTATCGGAGCTTTCCACGCATTTCGAAAGGGAATATTTGTTTCCTGTTCAGCAGGAAACTCATACTTCACAGGGACTGCAACAAATGTTGCTCCTTGGATCATGACAGTGGCCGCTAGCTCAATCGATCGAGAATTCCTCTCAAATGTACATCTGGGAAACTTGAAAGTCCTGAAGGTGATCCCTCTCAATTTGATTTTCATTTTTTTCCTGACAAGCATGAGTTGAATTTCCATTAAAAAACAAGCTATTCTTTCAGGGTTTTTCTATAAATCCCTTGAAGATGAAAACCCCAAAGCCTTTAATAGCTGCAAGTGATGCAGCTTCACCAGGAGTATCTGCTGACAATGCCAGGTATCTTCATTATCCAAGACACAAGTACAGTAGCTAAGCTGTGAAATTGATAAGTATTGGCTTGTCTTCATTCTTCAATGCATTTTGTGTTAGGCCTTTAGGTTCTTATTGTACAATTCATTATCCAATTTTCAGATCTACCTTAAAAATCCTTCAATATCTCATCGATTAATTTGCAGGTTCTCCAGAAATTAAACATTTTAAAAGTACTTTTTTTTCAATTATCCAACGCACAAGCTAGATTATAGTGTGAAAACTAACTTGCGAAAGCTGTATTAATTTCTTATGAATATTTCCAGATATTATTTGATGCGTATGAGTCTCAGAATACTTGTCGTGTCACTCTCATCCACAGACAGTGCTCTTGTGAAATCTACAACCCTCCGCTCATTTGTTTTCTATTTCAGTTTATGCCAGAACAATACTTTAGATGCTACCAAAATTAAGGGAAAGATTGTGGTGTGCAAGATTGGGGATTTATCTGAAAACCGAAGACAAAAGGCGTATTTTGTGCAACAAGGTGGCGGAGATGGAATTATACTGATTGATCCAACTGGCAAGGATATCGGTTACCAGTTCGTAATTCCAGGCACTACTATCGGGCTGGAAGAAGCGTCAGAGCTTCAAGAATACATGAAGAAAGAGAAGTGAGTTTTCTAGATTCGGTTGCAAAAGATAAAAGAGAAGTCCAAATCATAAAGCAACTGACAATTAAGAAACATTTTGATACTTGTGTTGCAGGAAACCAATTGCAAGAATTAGTCCAACAAAAGCATTTCTGAACCAAAAACCTGCACCAGAAATGGCAATGTTTTCTTCCCAGGGACCAAATGTTGTGTCTCCAGATATAATAAAAGTAAGCATCATCCAATGTAATCTAATAATATAGGAGAAATATTAAGTACTATAATGCTGTCTGACAAATTGTATTCCAATCGCAGCCTGATATTACAGCACCTGGAGCTTATATTTTGGCAGCATGGTCTCCAGTATCAACTTATTCCTTAACTTCAGTAGATTACTACATACAGTCCGGCACTTCCATGGCTTGCCCACATGTTAGTGCAGTTGCAGCGATCCTAAAAGCACACCACCCATTTTGGAGTCCAGCAGCTATAAAGTCTGCAATAATGACGACCGGTTAGATTTTAGAATATATTGAGCAATCATATCGCAATTGATGTATTCCTAATATCTGTTGTTTGAACATGTTACAGCTACAGTGACTGATAACACCCACCAACTGATTCAAAAAAATCCGTTTGGTACAACGGCTACACCATTCGACTATGGATCTGGACACATAAATCCAATACCAGCACTTAATCCAGGACTAGTTTATGACATTAATGTGGAGGACCTCTTGATTTTTCTCTGCAGCATAGGTGCAACCCCAGCAAAACTAAGAAGTCTCGCTGGATACCAATTTTCTTGCAAGCAACCTGTTGCCAAGTCATATGATCTCAACTACCCTTCCATTGGCATATCCAACTTGCATGGAAGCGTTTCTGTTCGTAGAACAGTCACGTACTATGGTATTGGACCCTCAGTTTATAACGCTAGTTTACATTGTCCACCTGGTGTTGCATGTAGTGACACCTGCCAAGCTTAAGTTCGCAAGTACAGGGGAGAAAATGGGTTTTAGAATTGAATTCAGACCTTTCAAGACCAGCAATGGAGAGTTTGTGTTTGGGTATTTAACATGGACAAATGGGATTCACACGGTCAGAAGTCCTATTGCTCTCAATGTTGCTTCGTTATAGGATTTAAAGAAGTCTTCTAGCAGTTCGAGCAACCAATATTGTTCTGATGGATGATGTCATATCTTCAATTGTGTTTTTTTTTTGCAGGGATACATAGGATAGCAACCAATAATGCTTTATTCGATGTATACATATCATATCAGTTTTAGTTTCCTAATAATTTGAGCACTGAATGTTGCTATGCATCATGTCAAGTAAATTAACGAGGGAATTATAGAATACATCGAATATTATTCTCTTGTCATCCCATGTTTTTAATCTTCCACCCTTTTTAAGATCAATCAGATTACCTCTTTCTATGGAGAATTGCCAATAGAACTTGGAAAAAATGCAGTTATGAAGAGTGGCAGACTCGAGAATTCCAAATTTCACTCTTTTGATTGTTGTCATTAAGTTTCTGATACATCAAATTCAAACTGAATTGGTTCAAAAAACAAAGTTGATGGTCTAATATGTAATTTGAATCTTTAAGTGAAATTCATAGATTAACTTAGAAAATTTTAAACTGTTAAAATTAATTCTTATATTTTCTAATTTTATAATATAATATGTAAAAAAATCAAAACTAGAAGTATTTTCTTATTCCTCTTCAACTTGATTCAACATAATATATTTATATTAATAAAAATAGCAGTGCAAGTTTGTCTTTGTGGTTTACTTTCCCTGCAACTTTGTTTGAGAAATTGGCTCAAAATGCAATGAAGAGACTATCGCTTCCTCTAACAAACATACAGTAGTGGCAGAGCTTGAGATGAAGTTATTGGATCCAATGAAATAAAATTCAAAATTACAATAATAATTAATGGACCGCTCCTTCTGTATAAATTTTTTATAGTTGAACGACTTGTATATAAACAATAACATTGAGCAGAGCTTTAGGATCAACTGTTGTAGTGTCATTGTTTTAATTATAACGGATAAGCAAGCCTACACTCATTTATTATACCGTAAAAGCGTTGAAACTTTTTTTGCAGGTTGGCGTTGGCCCTTCCTCTAGTGTCTAGTCTAGCTCCTAAAACAAAAGTTATTATATCGTAAGGATTAAGAGAAGGAATCTACAGTCTAGTTTAGCATTGTTGTTAAGATTTAAGAGAAGGAATCTACAGTCTAGTTAATATGCAAATGTGCATGTCAATTGTCATTTTGCTTTTCAATTCTGTCATTTATGTTTATAGTCCTCCGAGTCGAATGTTAACCTTTTCATTTTGCACTGCTACTGAATGTTCTCGATTTTGCATCTTCTGCAGGAGTTCAAAGCGCTTCAATGATCATGACTTAGGCATTGTGCCTGAGAAGTTTCAAGGGAAACTGCGAGCGGGATGCTTCCTCTGTCCAAAATAGTGATATTAGCCCCTTTTAGAACCTAAAACTGGTTTTACATAAAAATTTACAAGTTCACATGATCAGTTGGTCAACCAGCTAACCAGAATAAAAAATTTACAAGTTTACATGTTACTCTCTTTTTTTCTTTTTGTAGATCAATTAATCTGACTTTGAAATTAAAGCTTAAAACATAAGATGTTTGCAATATAAATAGTAATCAATCATAGCAAGATTCTTGATATATTTACATGTCATCATTGTAGCATCATGGATTTGAAATAGCATCATGGCATGCTTAAAACTTTTGTTGAAACACATGAATCAATTGAGTTATATTCTTTTGTGTAACATGCTGACCTGAGTAGGCAACATCAGATACATATAAAATGAAAGTCGAGTAAGTAGCTGTACATTGGCGTAATCAAAGCCCAAGCCTAAGCAATGTATGAGATGGAAATACAACTGAGCAAAAATCCAGTACAATTGATTATCATTGAATATGCTGTTCTTCACTGCAGCAGCCGCCCAATAAGTTTTGGAGGTTACTAATAGAGCCCGATCATATGGCATCTGAGTTTGTTATATTGTCATCCATAACAATCATTTATCCAGATGTAAGATTTGTCATCATCATAGCTAGTGGTTTGGAGTTGGACCTTTTGTAACGATACTGGCATGCTGTCTGCATAGGAAATCTACATTTCGGTTGCATTAACAGTCTCTTCATTCTGATATCAAGTGCATTTACAAGTGTCTTTAGCTAGCAAAACAGTTGCCCTGAAAGCAAACAATTGCCTTCTTTTGTTGGTCATTTGCTACAAAAACTTCCATCATAATATATAAAGAAAAATGCCCTCACTATATTTTACTTCCCAGTAAAAAGTAGTAAAGTTCACAAAGAGAGATACCAGACTTGCAGAGCTGAGCTCATGGCATATGGTCTTGAAACAAACTGTCATCTGCTCATAATTACCAATAATCCCCACAAGAGCATAGTCCTCCTCTAAAATGGTGGAACCTGTTTGAATCTCTGACAACAATTTCTCTCCCTTCAATCGCTGAGATTAACTTAATAACAGTGTGGCAGTCCCCACAGACTCTTAAGTTTTTTACTATATGGAGGGGACATCCTTGAGGTGTGGAGATCAATCCAAAAGCAATAGCCAGCCTCTCACTATGTTGAGAAAGAATGGCTTCTTTGTGTTCTTCATCAATATCAAAGAGCACATAATTAGTATCAGGCTGATAACCAGCATCCTTCAAACGCATTCTTAGTTCTTCAAGTTTTGCATAAATTTGCGCTGACATTGGATGATAAACATCACCAGCCAGAAATGAGTATGTCATATTTTTAACCTCAATCCAGCTATAAGCAGCTTCCTTTTTCACTTTTCTTTCATCCATCATTTGTCTTACTTTGTCTCTTTCTTCCCAGTTTCCCGTGGCAGCATATATATTTGATAGCAAAACATATGCTGCTGAATCTTGTGGTTGGAGAGAAATGAGTTTCTCTGCCACCATCTTTCCCAACTCTACATTGTGGTGAACACGAGATGAAGCCAAGAGAGTACGCCACGCAGTTGCACTTGGGGTAAAAGGCATTCCATTTATAATGTCTATTGCCTTTTCAAGCATTCCAGCACGGCTATATAGATCAACCATGCAAGAATAGTGCTCAACTGTTGGCTCGATGTGATGATCTTTTACCATTATATCGAAGTACTTCTGGCCTTCATCAACTAGGCCAGTATGTGTGCAGGCAGTAATGACACCGATGAATGTTACACCATCCATTTTCAGATTCTGCCTCTGCAATTCCTCAAAGACATCAAGAGCCTTGCTTCCACAGCCATGTTGTGCATATCCAGTTATCATGGAATTCCAGGAGACCAAATCCCTCTCCTCCTGCCTCCTGAAAACTTCATTGGCACTCTCAATCTCTCCTCTCTTTGCATACATTGTGACAAGAGCACTACTGACACATAAAGCATTATTAGTTCTTGATTTGATGGACCAGGCATGAAGCTGTTTCCCTTGCTTTAGAGCTCCTGTAGGGGCAGCACATGCATTTAAAACACTAGAGAAAGTGTACTCATTTGGTTGAACCCCTTCCTTTGCCATCTGGACAAATATCTTAACAGCTCCCACAGTGTCTCTTATTTGAGCATATCCACCTATCATTGCTGACCACGCCACAGTGTCCTTCTCGTCTATTCTCTTAAAAATTTCAGAAGCTTCATAAACTTTACCAAGCTTTAGGTAAGCATCTAGAAGTGCAGTTCCAACTGTAGGGGAGTTCTCATATTTACCTTTTATTACTTGTGCATGCACTTCAAAAGGAGAAACAGCATGTTGTGCAGTAAGGATAGTAGAATAAGTAAAATCATTTGGTCTAATACCTTCCCTTTTCATTTCGCGAAATAGATTTACAGCTTGCTCTATTTTACCATTCTTCAGAAACCCACCAATCATGGCTGTCCATGACACCACATTTTGAGAATCATACATCACAGAAAATATCTTAAGAGCATCATCCATTTTGCTGCACTTATGATACGCTACCATTAGTGCCGTCCTAATAGCTGGATCAAACTCAAACCCACTCTTCAAAACATGGCAATGAAGCTGTTTGGCAAAGCTCAATTCTTTTATATTAGCACATGAATTGATGATGGGTCCAAAAATCATCTTGGTGAGTTTGATGCCCTCGAGTCTCATACAGTTAAATATATCAAAAGCTTCCTGATAAAGGCCATTATTTACATATCCGGTAACTATACTGTTCCAACTAACTGTATTCCGATCTATCATTCTGTCAAATACAGCTCTAGCATAACCAACCATCCTCGACTTTGAGTACAAGTTAATCAAAGAATTGCAAACAAAAATATTCCCTCCAAAGCCATTCTTTAATGCTACTGCATGAATTTGAACGCCCTCCTCAACCAACCCTCCATTTGCCAAGGCACCAAGAACACTCGCAAATGTGAAAGGATTCGGCTTAAGCCCCTCAAACTGCATTCTCAAAAACCAATGCAATGTCTCCTCATTCAGTCCATTTTGCGCATAACCAGCGAGCAATGAAGTCCATGACACCACGTTCCTCTCTTCCATGTCCTCAAATGCTTTGGTCCCTTCTTCAACACTCTCATTCTTTAAGTACATATCGACAAGAGAAGTACCAACACTAACATTATTCAGAATACCGGACCTTACACAAAAACCATGCACTTGAGCACCTGCATTTTGATCCAACAACCAGGCACAAGCCTTCAAAACACAGGAAAGTGTTGAGCCATCAATCACATAACCCGAAAAGTGAATGACCAGAAAGAGCTTGACAACTTCATAGCTTCTGTTATCCCTAGAATAATCGAAAAGCAACTGATTATATCTTGAAAAGCTTTGTTGGGTACTTTGATCGAACAACTGGTGTGCTTCCGGTAAAGTTAAAGGCTTTAATAGTCCTGAGTTTTGGGAAATGACATGGGGTTGTGCCTGAAGTTGGTAGGAGCGGAAGTGGAGACAGAATTGGGCATTAGGAGTTGGGAAGATTTGTTTGATTTGGAGCTTTGTGAGGGTTTTGAAGGTCAGCCTCACAGCAATATGCATCTTTGCTTCAGGCGAAAAGCTCCATTTCATTTCATTGTCTGTATCTCAGCGTCCGAAATCCGAATATCTGCGGGAAATCTTTTTCTCTAATAATAAAGAGCTTTCTTCTAGCAAGTTTTTGGATCATGCTGACGAAAGTTCATCCTATGTGCAAGTTACATAAGCCGGAGCCCATCCAATCCAACACCTGCTCGTTCCTCCACATACGTTCACACTCACACCACCTTCTTATTCTATTACATTTGTACGACGTCGTCTCTGCTCCAAAGTCCAAACCACTGGCATGTTGCATAGTGTCTGTTTAGTTGAGTTTACCTGTTAATTCTAATCAGCTTTTAATAACTTGTTTAATAAAGAATTTTTATCGAGCTCTAAATAGTTATTGATATAAAAATTATTAAACATAACTCTTATTAAAAATTTAAAAAAAAATATCCTTCTCTTCTTTTTCATGTAAAACTCAAAATTTAAAATTTAAAAAATTAATACTGTTTAAATTGTGAATACAATTTTTTTTATTATATACTGGCAACCTATTTACGAATATTTTTTCATTTGATATACTTTATTATTTACTAATAAATATTTTTTTGTCATCTGAATAAATAAAGAAAACAACTATTCAGACCAAAGAAGTGGTTCCTTGATACTGGTTTTTGACTCGTATCTGAAGTTTTATTTGGGACTTTCTGCAACTTGAATTTGGCATGGATTCAAGTATATAATTTTGATTTGGTTTCGGCTCGTACTGAAAGCATTTATTCCAGAATCATTCATGCCAACATGCCATTAACGTTCATTTAACATAAATAAATGGGAACCTAAATCCATGCTTGATGTCGTGCAAAACTGTTGTATAAATGAAATCAGATGACTGTTCATTATTCCCTCTCTACTTCTCCTTTTATTGTTTCTGCAATGGTTCAGACAATAATGACAT
>JANIMX020000245.1:1234377-1246002 GCA_024582655.2 Erythroxylum kunthianum | reverse complement strand
AGACAAGTTGAGCCCACGATAAGTAGGTTCATAACACCAGTCCAACCCACACCCCACTAAACCACAGCCACTCGAGTCTCAACCCAAAACAACTTTCCTAAAACGCCATTACATCACGAGAGAAAATAATGGGTGTATTTGTATCACCTTCCTTGTACACTGCGACCACCACTACTAGGATTAGGTTGCCAATCCCATCTCTGAATTTACATTTTTGCCACTTCAACACCAAATCTTTGAGCATTAACCCACTTGTTAAGAACTATCTCCAAGGCTTCCATCGTCAGAAAACACCCATCAACAGTGTCAGTTCATCTTGCACCCTTGGGCCTCTTCTGATCAAAGCATCATCAATGGCATCTTCAACACAACCCTCCACGGACACAAAGATCAAACCTTTTACGGTTCTGTTTGTTTGTTTAGGCAACATTTGTAGAAGCCCAGCTGCTGAGGGTGTCTTCAGGGACATTGTCAAGAAGAGAGGGCTTGAGTCCAAGTTCTTTATTGACTCCGCCGGGACCATTAACTATCATGAGGTAATTTACAACAGTTATTTATTGTGTTGTCTATCTGTCACTATTATCTGATTGTTGTTTTAATAATTTGAAGGGTAATCCAGCCGACCCAAGGATGAGGGCAACCTCTAAAAGGCGTGGGATTGAGATAACATCTATATCTAGGCCAATACAACCGTCTGATTTTAAAGATTTTGATATCATTCTTGCCATGGACAAGCAGAATCGAGGTGGTTGAATGTTTAGAACAAAGATTGTTTATAGGGTTATCAGTCTTCTGTATTTATGTGTTTTGAGCATTCGGTGAATTTGAGTGTGCTTTGTCATATCTAAAAAGAACAGAAGCCTAGCGATATCTGTAAATACATGTAGGATTGTTTTAGTAATGAGAGTATTTTGGTGTTGTTTACAGAGCATATCTTGGAGGCATTTAATAGATGGAAATTCAGAGAGCCTCTCGCTGATGATGCTGCTAAGAAGGTTAATGAAAGACCAATGATTTGGGACTGAGTGTACAGAGTTGCTTTGTTTTCACTAGCAAAGTTTCATTTGGTTTTTCAGGTTAAATTAATGTGCTCCTATTGCAAGAAACACGATGAAACTGAAGTGCCAGATCCATACTACGGTGGACCACAGGGATTTGAGAAAGTATGCCCCATATTTTCAGTCAAATTGTGCCGGTTTAATCATGATTTCTTTTGTTAGATTATTGAAATTCGTGAGTTGCAATGACAATGGTTTGTAAAACTCTGGGATTGAGATATGGTCGCATGTGACTTGTCAAATAGCAGCAGTGGAACAATTAAGTGTTTTTTGCAGTTAACTATACTTAGTTCAGGCTTTAATTATTTGCCTTTAATTTGAAATTTGAAGTGAGTTAAAGCAAGAGTTGCCATGAAAATTGGAAGGCATGTCTCGTGGCTGTTTCAGTCTAATTTATAACTTGAAATGAGAATGCTTCAGGCAGGATCTTGTCTCTGAGATGCATATCTGGCTGTTGAGTTCGGTTTAGCAAATAATTCTTTTAATTCATTGTTTCTTTGCGTGTGCACAATTGTGCTTGCTTGCACTATTTTTCTTCATAAGTTAATTTCTTTTTCAGCCGTAGCTCCTATTATCACAGACCATTCATTGTGGATCTGATCTGAATAATGCTTTACATATTGCTTCAATCTTTGGGCCATGATGTTGCCTCCATATACCCTAAAAGCAAATTTGTGCTATCTGATTTCATTTTTAACTTGCTCGCTTAACTACTCCCTGAGATGTGCATCTTTCAGTACATAATTCCCCCTCCCCTATAAATCTCATGTATGGATACTGGTTTTATCAGTAGAGCCTACAAGTTTCTCCTATCAATACATCGGTCCCTCCAATAAAGATATCTTGGACTATTGCAGGCCTTCCAGTTTTATGGTCAGATTTGATTAAATTTCTTGTTGAAACTTATGAATTTGTTGTCCCTTGATAATAAAGCTATATTTTTCAGGTTTTGGACCTGCTTGAAGATGCTTGTGATTCATTGCTGGACTGCATCTTGGCAGAGAACAGGGACTTGGGAAGTTCGTGACTCGTAAGGAATGACCTGTACCAATTGCTTGTTAAACTTTGTGAATTGCGTGTATCGATTCACCTACACGTATTGCGTTTACGGCTATATCGTGCTGTCATTCCTTAGCCTGAAAGATATGGGATTAAGTGGAACAGAATTCACTGGGTGGTAGATTGGAGACTCCCGCTGAACTTCTGGTTGATTCAGTCTTTGATTTCTTGCCTGTTGCACGGGCAATTCATTTGTAATATAAAGCAATCAAATGTGACGAATACTATAAAAAACCTTATGCTGGCATTAGGGAAACTGTATCTATTCTTCCGCGTCCATGTCCTTTCTTGCAAAATCATCAGGAATTTTGGGTTTGATGATATTTGAGTCACTTCAAGCAGATTGCATTTTAAAGTAGTGTGACTGACTTAGCTGTAAGATCATCTACAACTACATCCTAATATCTCCTTTTGATGTAATCTTCTGGTACCTGTATTGCATTTGTCTTTCATCTACACACTGCAACGGATGCTAAGTTAAGTGGCTTAGGATGCCATTATTTACACATTCTCTGCCATTTGATAGGTGTACCGTTTCCGATATGGTTTTGGTAAACCTTACTATTATTTTCAAGTTATGGAAGGCTTGGCTAGGCTATTATCGTTTCTCTCTGGCTCTGTTGGGCTGGCTTCTTCTTCTTCTTCTCCTCTTAACAACTTCAAGAGGAGGTGTTCTGTGATATTTCATTGAATATAGTTTAAGAATAGATAATATTTAAAGTCTATTAAACACACGATTTGCGGGAATTATTTTTCTTTTCCTTCTTGATCGCAACCATCATCAGGTGAGACAAAGCATTCAATATGTCAGTCAGTCTGATCATCATATTTGAAAGCATAAGAATAAAAATTCGCCTAAAAAATCTTTTTGTATTCTGTTTTTCCTTTTTCTTATCGAATCCGGTGAGATTTCGGAATGTGGTGTCCATATTGGAGGCTATAGGCATTGTAACCAGAATATAATTACATTCAGGAGTGTCACTAACATGGCAATCATCGAAAAAAAGAACATTAATAATCAGCTGCTGTCTGCTGATCTAAAACGGATCTAGATGACAAAAGGCAGATGACATTCAGTGGTCCCAGAAATATTACAGTTTTGCAAAATGCTCTCCATAACAATGATCAATCTCTCTATCTCAAAATTATATACAAATGACTATAGCTTCTTTCTACCTCATTCAACCCCAACATTTTGGGAAAATACTGATACACCTGCCCTAGTAAGATACAAAACCTCTCAGTCCAGTTACTACGGACATCGAACTAATTTGGATTCTAGTTTTGAGTTTCCTCCAATCAAACAATTAATAGCACCAGCTAACTTCTATGAGATATCAATGTTGTGATCGTTATCATTGTCACCCTCGTAATACTCATCATCACGTTGAATGTGCTTGTCCTGGGTATGCTCTGTATAACGATTCAAGGTAAATGGTTAGAGGAAAGCACATCCAATGATGGTAGTACAGTACAGTCATTGGGCAAGCTTTCCAAGCGTGAAGCTACACAAATATAAAGAATCAAGGAGGGTTCATGTCTATCAGGAAATTCAACTTACGGTCAATGCGTTCATCCGGGTTCTGCTTATCTTCATCAAAATCAGGAATACAGAAGTCAGGGGGAACCTGTAAATTTAACATTACAACAATAATCCGATAACTGAAACCAAGTGCTAGACTGAAACTCAATCTAAGAATATAAACTTAATATGGGGTAAGAATTAACATTCTAAGTGGTATGGAGCTTTTGGGGCCAGTCTTACTTCTCATCTATAGAATAGATTCACATGTCAGTATCTTTAAACATGACAACCAAATTATTATTCAAAATTTTGTTCTTACCACTTGCCCACACTACTCATTCGATATGATAAAAAAAACATGATCATGTTAAAGACTAAAAATGGATTTATTTAAAGAATTACCAAAAGGTTTAGTAAATACTTGGATTGTACTCACCTCCTGCATCTGTACACTTGGAGCGTGCTGAATGCATCGCAGATTTTCCATTACTTGCATCTTGATAGTGCTAAGATAAGATTTGCTATTCAAATTTTCCTGGTTGATCAATCAAAAAAAGAGAATATCAATTATGATGGTTATTCATCTCCATTTGGATTTAATTTCAAGACCAAAAATTGTTACATGATGGTCAGAAAATATTGGCATGATGACCAACTTTGGAAAAAGTGAACAAAATTAGTTCTTTGAAGCCAAACATACAATGTGTCCACCTGGTATCTTCAATGAATATTCTGGCCCAAAATATTTAATATACTCATTATCTGGGATCTCTGCAAGAAAATTGGAGTAACAAATAAGAATCTAGTGCCACCACTCATGCAATCTATGTCACAGAATTCATGGGTTAGGGTGGATGGACTTCAATATAAACTTCGCAAGGCAAATAGGATTAGTACTCTAGATTTTCAAAGGCTAACAGACATGCATTTTTCTAAAAGAAAAGCAGAAAAGCATCATTTGTACTATTTAACATATTATCATGCATAACCTAGATAATGTTGATTCAAATCAACATAATGATGAACAGCTTTCACACAAATAAAGTAATCAGAACTTATGCATAATTTTACCAAGAATCCAGAAAGAAAAATAACTACCAAGTGCGCTTTGGCTTACAAGGTAGTCTATAATGTGAATTATCACCTTAACCTACCATTGGATAGCTCTGAATCTAAAAGAACCCCTGTTTCAACAGTCCAACAACGGGCAACATTCTCTTTTGTGTATCCCCCACCTCCTGTAACCTGCATATCAGATTTCTGCCGTGTAAGCTTTACCAATCACATACATCAATAAAAAGTAGCATTGGATCGTCGAAGCACACCAGCAAAGGCAGATTGAACTTCTTCACAATTCTAACACATTCAGCATGCCCTGCCAAGAACATACAAATTGCAGCGAGTAAACTTCCCAGTCACATCTAAGCTACCACCTACTAGCTCAAGGCCAAAATCACCAGTTTTCTAAAGCAATATTCTAGGGAAGAAATGGAAATATGCTTCAATTACAAGAAGAGCTGCACCATCAATGGAGAGGTTGAAGCAGCCCAAACGATCCCCAGCTAGCGAATCTGCTCCACATTGAAGAACTATCACACCTGGTTGATATGTTTCAACAACCTTGGTAATAATCTGCAAAATGCAGCAAATAAAAGTTTACACTTGATACATAACAGAGATTTCTGTTTAAAGTTGTTAGTTATTAACAAGAACTTACAGTTTTAAAAAGTCGAGTGAAGCTGGTATCATCAATTCCATCCTTCAGTGGTACATTTATGGCATAAAACTTCCCTTCTCTTTCTCCTATATCCTTCAACACAAAGCACATGAATACAAATGAAAATAAGATTAAAACTTTGTAAGACTTGAAGAAATGACAAGGGATTAAGGAGTCACCTTAGCATCACCAGTTCCTGGAAAGAACATATCCCCATACTTGTGAAAGCTCACAGTCATTACCCTGCCATGTTGAACTTTGACCACTTAATTTATTCACTTGATTTTAGTCCAAACAATCTAGTGAAAACACAACTTTTGAACAAGTTTTTCTACAGTTGACTGAGCTATTCCCAATTTTAACCATTATTTACAGAAAATGTAAGCTTTTCTTTTTGTTAGCTTAATCAAGTATATCAGAAAACAATTGCTGGACATAGCATGAAGAAAAAACATATCTGTTTACTATTAAAAATTATATCTGAAGCAAAAGCAACAAGGGCACCATATTTCAATTTAAAACTTGCATAAGCACTAAACTTTAAAGGTTCCAAACAACATCACTAATAGTAAAATTTATATTGCAAAAACTGAACTACATGGGACTGCTTTTCTGATGCAGTATAATTCCCTCCCTTAGGCACCTACTAAGATTTCAACCTTAGTGGATGAAGAAATACTCCTACTTCACAGCACTATGATTCTAAAAGTGAACTTCATGAAACAAAATTTGGACCTTGGCATGATTTCTGTTGACGGGATTAAATGATCTAGAAAATAGCCTGCTAGTGCATAATCTAGCAACAGAATCCAATACGGAGATGATCACGGTCATCAATATGTAGGATTGCTGTATTCACAAGTTTGAACAGACTGACAAATTTTTCCATCGGCGTTCATGGTCCTCATATCATCTCCATATTCAAATACAACCATACCTGTCAGTGAAATAAAAGGCTTCTTCTACACCATCACCATGATGCACATCTATATCAATATACAGAACACGCGTATGGTATTTTAAAAGCTCTAGGATCCCCAAAACCAAGTCATTGATATAACAAAATCCAGATGCCTCGCACTTTTTGGCATGATGTAAACCACCAGCCCAGTTTATAGCAATGTCGCATGATTTGTTGTTCAATCTATGTGCAGCATCTGCAAGAAAATTCTTGTTGAGAGCTGTAAAGCGAGATCCTAATCAAGTTTTAAACAACATTTCACATTTGATGTAATTTACCTATGGTTCCACCAGCATATATTTGACAAAATTCAAACAAGTTTTCAAAGACAGGGCAATCTTCTCCAAGATTATCTGAATAACAAAAGAAAGAAATAAGAGAAACTTGGAGTTAAGATGAATATCTTCAAAACCAGCCTATCATAAATAGAACCACAACAAAGCTTCCATTTCCAAAGTCAAATCAGAAAGCTTCCAATAGAAGAGAGGGAAAAATTAAGAAGAAGAAAGAAGAAGATGTTTTGGATATCATAAAGCTTCATGGAAAACAAGCTACTTTTATGTTTTGGACATCATAAAAGGCCCAAGAGAGCTAAAGGTTCCACAAAAGTTACTAGCATTTACAAGACACAGAAGTATAGAAAATCAGTGGAAGGTTCCGCTTTTCTTACAGAACCATACAAGAAGCGGAAGTATATTACCAGAAGGTTCATCTTTCCTTCACTGGTTTCTTCCTGCGATCTACTCAATTATCAGGTTATTTCACAGAACCATACTTAGAAGGAATATTTTGCTGTAAATAAGAATCTAACAATTTCACTTAACAACAATATGCAGTCAAAAATCACTAGAACTGAATATAAAACTGATAATCATTAATCTTTAAAAACTAATTGAAAAGATATACTCTACCAACAGTGCAACTTTATGTCATGCCTTATCTTTCAGGAAGTTGACATGTATAACTTTTGATCAAAATTGAGGTAGTCAATTTTTAGGTGATAAAAAGCATGATCTACCCAATGTTCTTCACCCAAATCAAATTTAAGTTTTTAGCATAACATATGATACAATGTATTAGAAGGGCCAACTTATGTCCAAGTACAATAAAAGAGAGAGAATTAGAAACTTCATTGACTTTCAGAAAGCAATACATACATCTAGCCAAGTCATCTGCGAACAAATGTTGCATATCAGGTGTTATTCGATGCAGAAATTCAACATATTCAGTAGAGTGGAACTGAGCAAGCTCAACAGGATACGCCTTGTGGGGCCGCTGCATGAAGCAATAAACATCAATTTACAAACTTTAGAATCTCACACACGCACATGCATATGAAACAGATTTATTAGAAGACAAAAAGGTTTAAATGGAGTGACTAACATAAATCTCCATCTTGTTGTGGAGTTCATAGGCAAGAACAAGATGGTGGGTCATACAAAGGCGGTGAGGTTTCATCGGATGATTTGGTCCAAAGTAAACGCTGCCCACATCCCCTGCGAAAACATAACACCAATTCCCAGTCCTTGAAACAAGATAAACATGTAAACTTGGCACAAGTACATGCTCCAATTGAAATTTACACATTTTGCAAGGAAATGCTGTGATCCAAGCAGATGGTGTTATAAAGATTCAGTTGCTAACTACAATATCACAAGAAAGATAATTTAAAGAAAGTTCAACACTAATTGCCCTCCATTTCCATAAGTAAAGCTGGAAGTTTCACCTATTTCTAAGTCCAACAATTCTCAACATCAAACAAAGAGAGGCCAAAAAGGGGAGAGGGAGAGAGCCAGAGTTCTTGGTCAGTTTTATGGAGCTACTGAAATCAAACAATTGATATTCAACCGAATAGTGCACAACATTAACCAACTACAGTTATGGGAAAAAAAGTAATATCCATTAAAGCAATTAAAAAAGAAGCTAGAGAGAACCGTCGTAGAAGTAGGCGATTCTGTCCTTGGAGCGCATCTTGACGCAAAGAACAGAAGACGACTGTGTAATTGGAGGGAGGCTTTTTTATTCAGCCACTGCTAGCGGTTGAGGGAGAAGTGCACGGGGTGTCCACAATATCTCAACTACACTAGATTATCACTCATCTATGCTTATATAGAAAACAAGAAAAGAAAATCACTATACGACGTCGTAGTTACTCTGGACTTAGTTTCAGATCTATAAGTATTAAGGTCGGATTTGGTGACTTGGATCCGGACCCGAATCTGAATAAACACAAATCTGTTGTATCGTACCGCATAACAAATCAGAAAAATCTCCCAAAATACCTTACCCTAAATCTGACAGCCATTCCGTAGCAGTTTGCTGCAGATCATCATAAACGAGGCGGGTGAGGATGTGTTCTTCAACACGAAAAGCATTTGATTTGTTTTTCATGGGATTGGTCTAAATTTTTGATCAAATACATGGGTTTTATCCTTTGTGACTTGCTTTCATTTTTATCGAATACTTCTATAGCTCCCGTCGCTCCTCGCTCGATTATAGTCAAGATTTGTTGCTTTTTTGTGTTAAAGTTTCCATAATTTCTGTATTTCTATAACTCTTTGCAGATGGAAATTTGATTGTTCTATTTTTTATGCTATCTTAGAAGTGATACGCGGTTCTTTGTTCTAATCAATATCAATGTCTTGTATTATTCAAATCACAACAATACTGAGATCTTATATTGCCCTTTTCTCTTTTATAATCTGGGTTTCAGATTCTCGGTTCTGATTGATACACGTTTCTCTAGGTTTGCTTTCGACCCGTTTTACAGATGACAACACCCAGTAACTAAACATGACTATCCATAACTGCTAACCGTGAGCCATATTTTATTGCACTATCAAGAAACAAATTAGCTAGCATCCAATTATTTTCAAGTTCTTTTTGGAAGTTAAAAGAAGAAAGATATAAACGAAAGTAAGGAGAAGTGATAGCAAGATAACAATAGGTGGAGTACCCGGCAGTAAAGTGAAATCTTGAAGATATTACTTGTTATGGTTGTTTAATTGGTTGTTGGTTGCAGCTAGTTGATTCCAGTTGCTTGATCAAGTTATTGCTATAACTTCCTAATTTGCAATCTTAATCTTTAAAATGCGTAGTTAAAATTTTACTCTAATAAAGCCTGTACAAGCTCATGGCAATCATGCTTATAGTGAATGCACACTTGAACATGTGCTTTGTTTTTGGGCATTGGACTCTTTGCACTTGGAAAACAATATAGTTCGGATTTTATTCCTCTGAATATTTATTTTTGAATAATAGATTGCTTGTCAATTCGTTAAACTGAAATAATGATCATAGAAGCTAAACATTGTTGTCATAGAAGCAGTTGATTGCTTCACAAACAGTTTGTGTAAAGCAGTGCTATGGTATTGACTTGAACAAACATATAAACCTATAGCGTATAAAAGAACTTGAATGAGTTTGTCTTTCTGCTGGAAGTAATATGCTATAGACCACCCTTGCTAGTTTTGTTTTCTGTATTTGTCTTTTTATTGTCTTTATCTCGTTGCTTGTTGTTCTGGGCTGCATTTTCTTTTACTATATTTTGGGGCTTCTCTATCCAAACTATAGGCCTGAACACATAACTATAAAATTTATTGATGAGAGTACAGTCTTTCAGAATTACTGGATACGATTTAGACCATTTAGTTTCTTGACTGCTTAGTTAGTGCTTGTCAAGTGGCAAGTATTATTCCTGATATTAATTATCTGAGGCTCTTGGTTGCTTTTGATGTTTGTTTGTCTACGTCCATTGTTACATGACCTTCTAAGAATCCAATTTGTCCATCGCTTCATTCTCAACATAGATCTTTGTTTCTGTGTACTGGTATGCTACAAATGATTTATATACGACCTGTCTGTATTTGTCTTTTCTATAATTTTTCTACTCTGATTTGGCCTTTACTTAGGCAACAAGATGGCTGAGTCACCTTTTCGACCCAGAGAGAAGCTTATTGAAAAGCAGAAGTATTTCCAAAGTATCCACAAACACACGTACTTGAAAGGACCTCTTGATAAAATCACTTCAGTAGCCATTCCTTTAGCTTTGGCTGCCAGCTCAATGTACCTCATTGTAAGTATGCTCACGGCTTTATTTTGTAAGGAATTTCTAGCCTTTTATGTTGAGTTCACGGAATTTATACTTGCTTTTATTAACACGAATTTGTATTATTTTCTTGTTTCAGGGGCGAGGTATCTACAATATGTCTCATGGTATTGGCAAGAAAGAATGAAGGAGCACTGCATGATGAGAGGCATTAAGTTGTTTCTTGTTAAAATATTGTTTGTTCTTGCATATGTTTGAAATTTATCGGCTCAAATAATTGATCAATTGTGGGATTTGCGTATCAAGAGAAGTAGAAACTTCACTCTTGATTGCTGTAACTCGCTTTGTTCTTTTAATGTTGCATACTATCAGGTCTTGTTATTTATTCAGTTGTATGGAACTCCAAATTCTCTACTTCAATTTTCTGCGACTTTTTATGGTAGTTGATTGAATGCAGCAACTTGGCATAACTAGGAATGACAATTTTTGCTTGACCTAGCTCGACTCGAAGCTAATAGGCTTGGTTTTGGTTTAGGTTCGCCTGAAGTTTTAACTCAAAATTGATAAATATAATAACATCTCAAATTTAAAATTCGTTTTTAACTATGTTTTGATAATAAAAAATGTTTACATCTCCCAAAAAATAAATTTATAACACTTATATCCAAATTATTCCTACCATTTAAAATAACCTAAATTAAAAAATATAAAATGTCCAAAATATCTTTACAAAACATTTTACTTTCTTAAATCTTAATATTACTCGAGTACTGCAAGTTTTTACGTCAATTAAGCAACATTATCTTATTCCTGCAAGGTTTCACGTCAACTAGGCATTATTACCTCATTCTTTCAAGGTTTCACGTCAACTAGGTCACGATTTGTAAATGTACGATTTCGGGTAATGTTGGTTTTGAGATGTTGTCATATTTAACAATTTTCACTTTATGGACGAATTGTTAAACAACCCCATGCAAATGAGTTTATTCGTTTTTAGCCACCTTTTAGTGAAAAAATATTTACAGCATTCGTTTGAACGTCAACTAGGTCACGATTTGTAAAGGTACGATTTCGGGTAATGTGGATTTTGAGATGTTGTCATATTTAGCAATTTCCACTTATTTGACGAACATGCAAATGTGTTCATTCGTGTTTTGCCACCTTTTGTCTTTGGTAATGTTAGTTTTTATCCACCTTATAGGAATGGAATAAACGAAACCCGATATTAGGTTTAGTTGGAGGATGAAACCATTCACC
>JANIMX020000245.1:1138455-1148545 GCA_024582655.2 Erythroxylum kunthianum | reverse complement strand
TTCCAACGAAGGAGTGACCGTTGTGATGTGGACTGGGGATTGAAATGGGTTTCAATTCCAACCTAGAGGCTGCGAGCTGTGGTGTGGTCGAGGGCAAGCCTTGCGCTACCTGTGAGGAAGCAATAAACCAGCTGGTCAGTTTTCTGCCATTTGATGTAGTCTGTGGAGTGAGGGTCCACATGCTCTTCCGGAGGTGTAGTAGTTCCATTACGTTTCCAAGAAGGTCTAAGGTAAGGAGAATGACTTTGATTTAGTTTCTCCATACCAGATAATTGGTAGTCTAGTGGTGTAGTCAAAAAATTTATAATTTGATTGAATGGCAATGTCGGGAGATTGGTATCTGTCATGTTTGTGATTGGGAAGGTTCTTTTGTGTTGTGTTGAATCGAATTCTGGTGGTATTTGAATGTGTGGAAACTGTTTGTAGTTGTTGTGTGGTGGGAGTTATTGAATCGAATGCTGGTAGTGTTTGGTTGTGTGGAAACTGTTTGTAGTTGTTGTATGCTGGGATTGGAGAGTTCTGTTGTTGTTACTGGAAAGAAGGTGTTGTGGTTGGATTAAAAAAAATGGTTGTTAAGGGAAATTGAATTTTGGCTCTGATACCATAAAAGAGTAGAGAAATAGGAAGAAATTGATAGTGTTTTTGTTGTGTCATTAACTGAAGGAACAACCCTTAATATACAACTTTGAGGATAAGTAGATAAACATAAATAAAATAAAAGATAAGACTAAATAAAATATTACAACAGAAATGATATGTATATATATACCGTAGGTTGTAGTTGAAATACTGAGATGTTATCAACATCCAATGCAAGGAAGGTTGAGCTAGTATAAGTACTGTTCTGCATTTGAAATATTTTCTACGAACTGGAACTGCCCTGTAAAGATTAATGGCAAATTTTCAACGTAGTACCAAATCCTAGGAGTTAGCCAACTGTTTCCAGTTACGAAATTCAAACTTGTGTACTTACTTGGAATGCTATTATAAGGAGCAAGTAGGCATCTAATTTAAATATCAAATTGGTAGCCACAAATTAGTAATGTTATAGAAGCAATTATGGGTATCTGAGGGTAGTGCTTCAAAACGAGTGTTGAGTCTTTTATATATCTGTCGAATTTTGTCTTATTCTTCTGTTTTACTTTTACCACATAATTTATTTGTTCTTAAAATAGTAGATAATTCGATCATCAAAATTAAAGTTGGGAGAGGAGCATCATCATTCTGAACTATAAGTCTAAAAAGTACTATTGGAAGTGAAGAGAACAGAAATGAAGAAGTCATGGAGGTGAAGATATTGGGAAAGTGGTCCTGGGCAAGAGAAAAGAAAGCCACTGAAATGAAAAAGGCGGGTTGGTCTGAAAGGTCCAGGAATGGTTAGGCTTAAGATTGAAAGGATGATAACCCACGCATGCCTTAGATTGACCAGGACTTACAGCTTCACTTCAAATTTCTCAAGTTCTCATGTTCTTCACCCAATCATAACTTTTGACTCCATCATGTACTTTGTAGACTGGCTAGTGCTTCAGTTCCTAACAACAAATAACAAAAGTGTCAGTCTTGTGGCTATTACTTTGACCACGGGCTCACCAAAGAAGATAAATCTAAAAAAATTCAGTCCATGGAAAAATACCTAACTAGGGTTTGTTTTCCAGTAACAATGACGTGAAGGAAATTTCGCAACTCTCGAATCGGAAAGTCCTTCCTATCTACATTTCTCACCCTCAATCAATTCAAGACACGTGAATTAGTCAGAATATATGCAAGTTAACTAATCTAAGAACTTTGAAAAACAAAAGATTGGGACATGTCACACGGAAACAGCATGTTTGGCAGGTTCTCTTCCCCCACAAAAAAGCTGCTGCTGCTGGTCCATTGATGTCAATTCTAATGTCCCTAATGGCCTACACTGGTGGTGGTGGTGGCAGGACAATGTCATTAGAGACTTTAGTTAGCCATTGAAGGGAAACGACATCGTATGCCACGGATTTGGACTTCCAAGTTGTGCGTTTCGGACACTTTAAATGAAATAAATTTTAGTACAAGGAAAAGAAAGTAGAGAGGAGACAGCAAAGACCAGACCAGAGAGTGATAATTAATTTTATTTTTATACGATGGGAATTTATATTAAATTGAACTTTAAAATTTAAAAACTTAATATCTTATAAATGTTTTGTTTATACTTTAAATTCAATTGGATTAATAATTAATTGGATAGCCAGTGGTACAAATTTAAATTTATGCAATTTTTTTTAAGTAATTTAAAGAATTCTAAATTAATAATATAAGATTAAATGAAAATATTAATCCAATTAATTTTCTTGAACCAGCCATTAAACATCTTCTGTTTTTGCCTCCAACCACTGGATCACCTCTCAGCCAGGGCCATTAAGCATCTTTTGGGTTGTTTTCCCCATTATTCATTTCCATACTAGTTCACGGTTGTCTAAAACAAAAAAGAATTAGAGACCAAAGGTGTTAAAAGATTCAGCACTTAAGAAATAATTGATATTTTCTTGAATCACATATTTTCATTTCACAATTAAATTATTTTTCTTCTCATATGATGTCCAAAGAATCTAAATATCTATATATGCCCCCTTCAAGAAGAAAGGAAAATCCTAAAATCCAAGGAGATTAAGTGAAGAAGATTAACAGAACACAAACAAAAAAACATTATAAAAAAAACTCTGTTTTCATAGGCTCTTACAGGCATAGATCAACAAGGAGAAGTCAACTCTTTCTTGTTCTTTCTGAACTATCTTCTCCTCAAGCCACAGCCTATTATCCATTCCACTTCTTGTCCTGAACATGAATACTGCAAATCCAGAAGCAGAATTGAAAAACCAGTCATGTACATCCCACATCATATCCACAAGCAAACCATCCAGAAATATGGACTGGTTCCCTCTGAAATTCCACTGAAGCCTCTTCACACGAATCACCATCTTTTTATCGACATATACTGACAAAACAGGGCATTTTAGGCCTTCGTTTTCTCCACTGCATTTGATAACTATATCATGTTGAATTCCTGAATCACAAAACTGTGCCTTGGTTGCATACAAGGTGTTGCCTGAACAATGCTCTTGCCTTGAAATGAGACTTACTTTAGCAACTGGCATGCTAGTTTTGAACCTTTTTGTGATAGTTTCCTCTCCTATGTCACCCATCACAAGGCCAATCTCTGAGTCAACCATGACTAGAACATAGAAATTATCAACAGGTTCAGGTCCTCTGTCGTATTTAGCAGAAGAAAGATCCCAGAATACTTCAATCTTGGATTTATCGAATTCCATCACTTTGCTGCCTTTCTTCTTCCTAAACAGCCTCGCGTTAGTGTTGAGCTTGAAAGATGAAGAAGTGTCATTTCCAAAGTTGATGGTGAGGCCTTGTGAAGTTTGGTTCTTGCACCAAGTGACTGAGACAAAGACTTGTTTTTTAGTGGAGAGGATGATTTTATACAAGCTAGAGACTGCATTCTGGATAGATGGGATCAGAGTTGGAGAGATACAAGCGCTGTTTGAATAACTAGAACATGAAGAATGAGACACATCAACAGCGTTTTCAGTAAAACAAGAAACAATATCCCTCATTTTTTTGAAAAAGAAAAAGATCAAATCTTAGAGGTGACAGTTTCAAGTGCAGTTGGATGCTTCAATATGGACAGAGAGATAGAAGGAGGGGAGACTGACGAGAGATCTGAAGGTATGAAGAGAAGGGTGTTTCTCTTTTGGCTTATAGTAGGAAGAAAAATGAAATGAATATGTTGGGAGAGGCCAAGAAAGACAGGTGCTTTCTATCCCATTATTTTCCAAGGAAATAAATGTGTAAGCAGGGAAGGAATGCACAGTGTCCATTTGCATTATGATACAATTCTTTGTGTTGATAAAACAGAATGAAAAAAGAAGTAAATAAGATTGACCTCACCACAAAAGCAGGGGAAGAAGAAAAAAAATCCCTTGGCCAGTTCATTTGGAAACGATTATAAAAACCAAAAGGAAAGAAAGCAAAATCAGCATATATATTAGTATTACTCCTGGCAGCAGCATTGGTGACATGATCATGGTTTGATTTTAATTCCATTTCTTGACTTGAGCGAATAATTTAGAAAAAGGAAATGGGATTCTAACTGCTGGATACTTTTCAATTGGGGATTTGCAGAATAATTACGGAAAGTTGACTAATTAATGGGCTAATAGTAATAAAGAATTGTCCTTGTCCATTACTAACTCCATATTATTAGGTGGAAAAATTCATGTGGGTAGTTAAACTACAAGTAGAAGGAACAAGATTGTCTGACTCTGGTGTGTGAAAGATATAAAAGTTTTACTGTGGTAGATTTGAAATGACAATGATAGAGACAAAATAAATTTTGTTGTGTAGACCCACCAACTCCTTTGATTAAACTAAGACATACTCATACTGTGAGCTACAGAGCTACCTTCGTTTCCCCTTTTCCTAGACTCTTGAAAATGGAAAAATAAATGCTGCTATAGTCATAAATAATATACTAGTGAGAGTACCTTGAATACCAGAAATTTTGTGGCAGCAGTTGGGAAGAAGGGACATTAAGTTCAACAGAGGAGTCGCATTTATGTTCATATTTCCAGCCCATCCTGCTTCCTTAAGAATATTTTATGTTCATAATTCCGATTAACTTGTATAAGGGAAAAACTTAATATGGTTATACCTTGAAGCAAAAAGGCAGGGGTTTGGTTAGTATTATGATTAGTAGTTAAAGAAACATGATTATGTTTCTTGGACCTTAACCTCAATCAATCAACATATGGAGAAAAGAAAAAGAAAATGCATGGTATCCGAGCTACGCCAACTTGATTGTTAATCGAATCAGAAAGATGAAGAATGAAGGGAGCATGGTATGGTGGAATAGTTTTCAGAAGCCAGCCTTTTTAGTTGAGCATTATTAATGCCGTATCAACCAAGAGACGTGTAATGGGTTTATGTTTTTTGTGTGTTATGGAGACTCAGGTGGTTAGGTCCTACCAGTACTGGAAGGGCATGTTCCTCCATCATTGTCCAGTAAATTAGTTGAAGGAGACTGAATAGAGAAAAGGGTATGGTTTTAATATGGAGGCCTGAAACCCACCAATAATATATTAACAAAACTGCTTCTCTCGGATTGTGACAGTTCATAATCAATATAGACCGTTCTTCCAATACAGAATGTAGGATTTTATCTAGCAGACATTGCTCTGATCTTGTCAAGGAATAGTCAGTGACTATTCTTGGTCTCAAAAGAGATGATCAATATCAGTTTGCTTCAGTTCCCTTTTCTTTTTCTTTTTTTTCCTTCCTCTTTTCAGAGAAAGTGAAAGTGGTCATCATTCATATGGTTGCAAAATTTTCAGAACACAAATGATTTTGAGGATTGAAATAATGTTGTTTGCAATAAGATAACAGAAAAATGTAAGACCTTTTCTCCATTTTTAAAAAGTTGAGTTCTAAACAAAGTCCAAAATCTATTCGCCTCTGCGTATAAATCTGCTGTTAAAATTCCCACAATCAAGGGAAATAATAATGGAAAAGGTTATTATAAACCTAATTTAAAATAAGAGCACCAAAAAGGACAGACAATACCTAGAAAAGGTACCTAAAGTGTAAAGAAGCATCGGAAAAAGTCCCTGAAATAGAAGTGACAGACAATATTATCCTACAAGTCCATTGTATGTTCCTCACGCTGGAAAAGATAGTTTGCTGATTAATTAGTAACCAAAATATGATTGATCTGTCATCATTAACTAATAAACATATGCGTGGCTAATTCCTTTTCTCCTTCTTTTCTAATGGTTTTCAAGGTGTAATGTAACTTTATTCGCCTTTTGGACACCTAGAATCTTGTTTCATTGCTGCCCATATTAACATTAACCTGAGATAAAGTTAGATACGTTCAAAAGTTGATTGTCGAAAAGCACATTAAAGCAGGGAACCCGAGATTTAAAAAAGAAAACAGAATCCCACTGGAAGTGAAATTCTTCCCTTTCGGCTTTACTTCAATCCAAGAAATTCCCACCAGCCCAGATGACAGTTTGGAATCTTTCCTTGGCAATATAAACAATTAGTCCATTCAAACAAATGGATGCAATGCAAAGTCCCGTAGTCTCAACTTTCTTCACATGCCCTCTTACTCAAACCTTTAAAATTGGATCCTTGTTGTTTAGAAACTACGCAGAAATAGACATGGAAGGAATACTTATAATACTCTTGCCTTTTCTTAGTAGCCTGCTCAATAGTTCAGCTTTTCTTAGTCAGTGAGGCCTTTTACAGTAAAATGATAATCTTCTTGGTTGGAAAGCATATATTATGTAATCCATGTCATTCCTTGCTGGTAAGGTATAAGATAGAAGATGTCGTAATCTGTTGGGGCCAGCTGTTTCTTGGAAGACAGTTATCCCATCAGACCCTAATCCTTTGAAAAAGAAGAAAAACAGTGGCAAATTGTTAACCAAACCTCTTTTGGTGTCTGTAATTGTTATTGTTAGTCATTGCAAATAGAGTTTGTTGTTTAATTGAGCAGTTTCAGTTGCAAGACCGTATCTTTAGGATCTATAGCTCAATGGTGTTCAACTATCACCAACAACAAGAGGCACAGAGTTTTGACATAGGAACATGTTCACATTTCTCAGGATATTTGTAAGGAATTAAGAGTTGGCACAAAATCAATGAAGATGGAGAGTTCTGGCTAGAGGACTAATTATGGTTTGACTGTACTGCTCAACTACAGGCCACTCCCTTAAACTAAGGGATGTAATGTTTGATCAGGAAGCAAACTCAAGTAACCTACCTGATCATTGCTTGTAAATCATCATTATAAGAGTTTTATAATAGAAAAAGTAATGTGATTTATGATCCCAAACAAGTGAACAAGAAGCATCAACTACTTGCAAGGGTTTACTTTATAGTACAAAACCCTTGAGTAATTTCATTAACTGTGCTTTTCTTTTATTTTTTTGTTAAAACTAATAATCAATACTTAAATGACATCTTAATTAGCTACCTACAAATTGCATGTGCAGTTTCAGTTCTCCAAGCTACTGCTTCTTTAAAAATAGGACAATGCATGAGAATACTTAAATGAAGCTAAGTCAATGAAAAGATTGATTATTCCAATCTGGCATTCATGTTGTTGCTTCTAGGAGGTTGTGAAAAAGTCAGGATCTGTATAACCGAAATCAGGAACCATTGAACTGGAGTCCTCTTTAAGTTATAACACAACCAATCGCTCACTCACATATTATATACAAATTTGCAAAAAACGGAGCCGTATTGAAACTGAAAATATACGGTATCATTTGTACATTTGTTTTTCTATACGTCTCTTTTGTAAACTAAACCTGTTTTCCACGTAGGGCAAGGGACAAAATCATTGCAGCATGCAAGTGCAACATAAGGCATGAAAACTTTTTATAGGATGAACGTTAAGGATACTATATTACTGGTAGGACCTTGTCAATTCAAAAACAACAACAATAATAAATAATAAAAAATAGATATAAATGATAATAATAATATATAAAAAATAAGCAATACAATAAATATATAATAAAGTTCAGAATTAAGATAAAAAATAAAATAAGTAAATAAATACACAAAAACAAACAAAAAAGGAGACAAGTTAATAAATAAATCAAACTAAAGAAAATATTACCTAAAGAGTGCACCCTTTGAGAGGGTTATAGATAGTACCTTTAGTATTAAGCATAGAAACTTGCTAAAACCTTTGGTACATTTTATATATCATAATCCAAATTCCCCACTCATGAAAAAGTTACAGAAACTAAAGACAGAAAATAATGCAGGCAAAATCAACGGGTGACCAACTTAGATGAGACAAAAATTACCAAGAGCATTGTGGATCGTCAATGTCATCTCCCGGTCCCCTAATAAAGACACCAGTCAGAAACTTGTGCGACGAACACAATTTTGCCTTGGCATCAAGCTGGGTGATGGTGATCTGTTCTCCTTTCGTTTTGTACCACAGATACTTCAATAATTTGGGGACGTAAAAATAGAAAGGTATAATAAATAATAAGTTGAATCAGTAGGGTGAAATAACTAACTTGCACAAAAGAGCATTGAAATGGTTAGGTTGATTCCAACATCAATGAACAACAAAACAAGTACCTAAGCAAACCAGAAGGATCCTTACTCTCTCTTGTTTTCTTCTATATATATAATTTTCAGGAAGGAATTCATAATCAACCTCATGCAAATGAATTAATTCGTTTTTAACTATTTTTTGGTAAAAAAATATTTACAGCCCCTCAAACAAACTTATTACACTTATATTCAATTTTTATGTAAGATACTTAAACTACCCTTATTAAAAATAAAAATTAAAGAGCTCATATTGCCCTTATGCTCATTTACGAAAATATCATTGTCCTTATATTTGTCTTCTACCATTTTTTTCCACCATTAACGTCTCCTTCAATTCTACAACGTCTCATCTACCATTCTTCCTTCCTACGTTCAAGGTTTTTATATCTTGAGTCCTTCAAGCTTCTTCATCAATCGCATGTAGGACCTCCATTGAAGCTTCTTCATCCATTCTTTAAACATTCTTCTCCTATTTAATCTCAAGGTATGAATTCCAACCTTTTTTTTTAATTATTTTTGTTGACAGATAGATATCATACCTAGATTTGATCTGAACTGAAAGTAAATGTCCGAAACTGAAACTGAAATTGAAATTGCAATTGAAAGTGAAATTACATGCGTCATCGGGTTTAATGGGCTAGTAGGTTTATTGGCCCGGTTCTAATCGCCCTATTAAACCCGAATCGGGTTTAATGAAGCCATTAAACTCGTAATCGGGGCCATTCTACCTGATTCGGGTTCAATCAGGTTTGAGTTTGAGTTTAATGGTTAAACTACGATAATAATAAAAAACCCATATTTAATGGGCCATTAAACTCAATTTCCATAACCGGGGTTTTAATCTCGAAATAAAACCTGATACCGGGTTTAGTGGTGCAAAAAATCCAAATGCAAGCCGTCTCCAAACTCATTGCACCGAACAATCATTTGGACAGTCATTTCGTTTTTAAAATTAAAATAAAGGATGCGTAGGTAACAGGATTAAAAGGTCTAAACTTGGTTTTCTTGTCGTTTATTTGTCTCATTGTACTGGTTGCAGATGAAAATAAATATTTTTAAATTTCATTTGATTGCTGAGTGATTAGATTATCAATTATTAATTATTTTTTTGAAAAAAACTGGGTTTAATAAGGATATTAAACCCTCAAACACCCGGATTAGCCAGGCATCTTTGGAATAAATCCTTTTTTTCTTTTGTTTTCAATTCTGTCTCATGTTGCATTAGTGGTGATGTAAGGTTAATATCTTTCTTTGAATGTTGCAGTAATGGATAAAGTGATGCTGATCATTTTCCTCAACGGGGAATGGAATAGTAATAACTACATTGGCGGTAATAGGATATGTGCGACGGCCAACAAGAATGTAACTTTTGACAATTTGGTTGACATTGTTTACAACGCGACCGACATTGACAGAAGAAGGTATGACATTGTCATTCACTATGTAATCAAAGCCTTGGGAAATGTTCCAACTAGTAAGTTCCACATCAAGGGTGATTACGGTGTCGATTTTATTATGTTAGACGAAGACAAATATAGAGTGATTTATATAGATACATTTAGTAAAGATGTTGGAGTTTCTAGGCCTACAGTTAATTTCACCTTTAACCTAGTTCCCCTCGTCCCTCAATTTTCCCCTAACCCACATGTAAACCCAAGTTAGTTGCATAACCAATTTCCTTCATCTAGTGGTAATAATTAGGTTTCAGCAGTTGGCGGCCCACTTATAGCTGATTGTAGTATGAATGGTCCGACTAGTTTATCAGATGAAGCTTCTTCATACACAGATGATGATAGTGATGATGATGCAGGTGACAGTGATGATGATGCAGAAGGTAGTCCGGAGTACCCGGAGATTAGATTTTTAGGTTCACAATTCGAGCTCAATCCTTTACAAGAAAATTGGAACATTCTTGGTGTAGAAAATTTTCCAAATGAGGAAACGACACCCGAAGTGCTGACACTCTATC
>JANIMX020000245.1:1119637-1130238 GCA_024582655.2 Erythroxylum kunthianum | reverse complement strand
GCTGCATTTTAATGGCGGAAGACAATTTGATGGAAGACAAGGACAATGATATTTTCGTAAATTCGTATAAGGGCAATATGAGCTCTTAAATTTTCAAATTTTAATTTTAAGGGTAGTTTAGGCATATTACAGAAAACTGGGTATAAATGCAATAATTTTGTTTGAGACGCTATAAACATTTTTTCACAAAAATGTGGACCAAAACAAATTTTAGATTTGAGATGTCGTTATATTTAACAATTTTCACACTTTAATTACACACTTGATTTTAATAATAATAATAATAATAACAAGACGCCATAAATTTTTAATACATTATCCCCTTAATGACTATTTAAATTCATAAAAAAAGAAAAGACGTTGGCTTAGCTCCTCCGTCACTTTTTGTCACTCCCTCACTCTGTAATCTGTGGAGTCTTTACACTCAGTTCTAAAGTCCTACTCCTAAAGACAACAACACTGTCTCTCTGTTTAAAACTTAAGATTGTATCTAAACACTCCACCTTTTCCTTAACCTGCCACAAAACCCCTCAAATACATCCAAAACCATGTTCCCATTTCTCAGATCTGAACTGCATTCGGTGTGTTGTTGATGCATTTGTAGGAGAGGAGTCAAATCGATGTCCAACTCCGACCCGAAAACCCGACCCAAGCCAGGTCCATGGCTACCTCCGCCCGAATCCTCCCCAATGCCGCCGTCTTCCTGGGCTAAGAGAACTGGGTTCCGGCCCAAATTCTCCGGCGAGACCAATGCCAGTAACTCTGGCCAGATTGCTCTTCCACCGAAGCCTAGAGAGCAGCAGCAGCAGCCCGATGCCCAGCCGGACCTCGAGGCCGGTAAGGTGCGAGCTACGCCACCTCCACCACCGGCGGCGGGGAATGGGACAGAAGCTACGGGGAACATAGAGCAGAGTGTGAAGAAGAGGAGGGAGTCTGATGGTGGCGGCGCTCCGAAGAAGGAATCTGGTCATGGAGCAAACGGGCAGGGTCCTACAAGTGCAACGGATGCTCCGAGAAGAGGTGTTACGAGAAATGCCGAAGTAGTTGATATGTTGCCACAAAGTGTGGAGGATGATGGGTTTGTGGGGAGACCTTCTCATATGAAGTATGAACTTAGAGACTCACCTGGTCTTGGTGAGTCTTCTTCTTTCTTTATTTTTTTTTTGGGTTACGTTTTGGTTACTTGGAATATTAAAAGAAAAGAGTTTGAAAGATAAAGAGAGAAACTCTATTACTGGTTGTTTAAGCTGGTCCTTTGGCTTCTGATATTGTTTGTACCTGTGGTAAAAACGCGTCCTTTTGCAATTATTTATTTTGTTTATAGAGTTAAGATTGGGATTATGTTATGAATGGACTCGGAATTTGGCCTTTTTATTGCTTATTATTAGGTATGTAATTGATTCTCTCTTGGTGGTGTGCCAAGGATTGTAGAACTGTTGGTTTAATTCTATGGGAGTCTTATATTTGTTTTTGGTGGTTAATGGATATCAGTGGATGAAAAATGATATTTAGATGCGATATTAAATTGGTTTTTGAAGCAATTTCAAATTGTTTGATGTTTCAGGGTTTTCGAGTATAATTGGGATTCTATTATTTGTTTGGATTGGCCGTTTAAATTAAGCTTTCATTACCTATTGTTATGACCAGTTAGTCTGGTGTTCAAAAGGTGTTATTCTTCGTTTTTGTCTGTTTTATTGATAATTTAAGCGGGCTTATGTTTGTTTGTGTAATGTCACAGTACCCATAGGGCTGTATGGATTTCAACATTACCTTTCAATATTAGGTTCGTTGATTCTCATTCCACTGGTTATAGTTCCAGCAATGGGTGGCTCTTATGTGAGTACTTGGCGCATTATTATGATTTATGTTACATGTTTTACTTTTATTTATTATAAGCCTTGCTTGCTTGGAGATGTTGCACCATAGTTTGATCTGATTTGATTTAGTTGGTGTAGGAGGATACTGCAATGGTTGTCTCGACCGTCCTATTTGTTTCAGGAGTGACCACACTTTTGCATACGTCATTTGGGTCAAGGTTGCCTTTGATACAAGGCCCTTCATTTGTTTACCTTGCACCAGCATTGGCAGTAATCAACTCCCCGGAGTTTCTAGGACTAAATGGAAATGTAAGTTCTTTTTTCTCAGATTTGGGTTAATTGAATAGGCAATTAGTTGTCCTTTCCTGTTTGGCTCGTTGCATACGAGTTAGAAGTTGAACTTGCTTCTTATTCCTGTTACTTACTATATCTTAAATTAATTATTTGTTTGTGGTTAAATAAGTTACTCTATTTGACTTATTCGAACATTGGATAGCTTGAATTGTGGAAGGGTGCAGATAGTATTTTTAAGGCGTTACTTGAATTGTCTGCACAAGGCAATCTCAAAATTAGTAATGTTAAATCTTTTTCACATGCTTTCTATCTTCCAAGTTTGGAGAGTAATCATAAAAAGAGAGAAAACAAGAAAGATGGACTGGATGGATGGTACTGATCTTTACTAACAGACTTTTCAGATTTAAATTGATAATTCATTATTTTATGTGAAGGTTTAAGACTACTTGACTAAATCAAGAAAAGACTGAAAGTAATCTTTTGAGGAAAGGTTGGAAAAGATACAGACATGCAAATGGATAAAAGCCACCATAACATTGCATTCCATGATAATTTGTCCTATGTCTATAAATGAGAAGACCTTGAAACATGAGGCATCTCAGTATTCCTTTAACTTGTTATTTGGCATTCTCGTATGATAAATGACAAGTGAACTGCTAGTACTGGTGCATAACGTGATCGACTGGTTGCTCTTTACAGTAATTATCCTATGAGCCTTAAACCATCCATTTTAGAGCAAAATGGTTGAACTGTCTTGATTGATTGTTGAGATCTCTAAAGACTTCTAGGATATATCATTTTGGGAGTGGTTATTTGAACTTCTTCTAAAGCATCGAGTTTGGTAAGGCCATTTGATAAGAATACAAAAACGGAATTTGGTTGTCTTTGAATAGTATAGACTGATTATTGGTTTGAAGTTTACAAATACATGAAACTTGTTAAGCAAGTTCAACATACTAAGTATAATTTTGAATTATGAGAATTTCTTTTTCCACATAATTATATTGTTGGAAAATCCTGTAAGAAATCATTCCCAATAGCAGAACTTCAAGCATATCATGAAGGAGCTACAAGGGGCTATAATCATAGCTTCTACTTTTCAAGCATTACTTGGATACAGTGGACTGATGTCAGTATTTGTAAGGTACCTTTTCAGCTTCTTCTCTCAGGGCTTGTGTTATAAACGGTCATTTCATGAAGTTTGCAACATTTGAGTTTGGATTGTATACAGTTGAAAATAAACGTATTACATTTCAGTTCCTCAACAACTAGAATTTTCTTTATTGTTGATATAGGGAAGAATACATTTTATGGGCACAATTTTTGACGCGTAGTTGATTAGTAGTATTTCTTCTTTAATATCCTTGTTTGAATATATTCACAAATGATTTTGTTGCGATAATACATGCGAGGCTTAAGAATGACTGACAGAACTCAGGGCATGATCAACTACTTAATAGCTATAGTTCTGTCCTCTTGATTCCAAAGGAATATTGTTACAGGAGGTTTACATATGAGATGTATCCTTACATTGTCCATGAGATGCTTTTTTATATTGCATGTGCACCCTTTTAGCTGTGCCATTTCTTTGTTATGGGGGTGCAATCAAAGAAAAAGTATGCAACTGTTTGTATCTATTTAGTGTAGAATTAATTTAGTTAAGGATTGATTAATAGCTATTAGTATGCTAATTTTAAAACATAAAAAGAAGGTTAGTTGTGTGTCAGAGTAGTATGAATGAGCATAGGACAGAAAAACACTATTTATCTGTAAGGGGATGGTTTTCTTTTCTCCTGTTAATACTAAGAACATGGATGGCTAACTCTTATTAGCATGATATGCAAATTATGTGGGTTTTACACGCTATGGTTTTAAAGTTAATTTGCTTTAGTCCTTAACCAAAGTACTTTGGAGAGTGCTTATTGCTATTATCTGTTTTATGGTTGCTATCCTTACAATCGTTTGCCATTGTTGAAGCTACTGATTGTGCTATCCTGCAATAAATTACAATTTGTTGGCTCAACCAAATGAGCTTCCAGTCACTTACATTGTTTATTAATTTTGAGATATGATGATTGAAATCCCTTCTCTTACGGCTCAGTCCGTCTTCTTTGTCTTTGTCTCAAGCTGACCCTTGTCAAGCTGTTAAAAATTTGGGATTTTTTTTCCGTCTCAATGTGATTGGTTGCTGTTGTTAATACAGTAATGACCTTTTTGTCCAGTAACAGTTTTTGGCAACTCATGACTAAACACTCATTTTCATGTTTACCTTTCTTTCTTTTCCAGGTTAATCAATCCTGTGGTTGTTGCACCGACTATTGCTGCTATTGGCCTTTCTTTTTATAGTTATGGTTTCCCACTTGTTGGTACCTGCATTGAGATTGGTGCGGGTCAAATCCTTTTAGTTATTATCTTTTCTCTTGTAAGTTGGATGACAGCTAAATTCAATTTCCTTTTCCTTTTAGAAATGATCTTCAATTAAATATACACATTTTCGTTTGTTTTGCTGTTTTATATCCATTGGCCATGTCTCTTTTATCTGATATTACAAATAAAAATTCTTATCTTGTCTTGATATTCTTGCAGTACCTTCGTAAGGTGTATGTTCTTGGTCATCGGGTATTCCTTATTTATGCGGTAAATTCAAGTTTTCATTTTGCCTATTCTGCCATGGCCATGCCTATATGAATACTTGTACATTGTCCTGCCTATTACTTGTTTGATTCCTAT
The DNA here is from genome assembly GCA_024582655.2 of Erythroxylum kunthianum. NCBI lineage: Eukaryota > Viridiplantae > Streptophyta > Magnoliopsida > Malpighiales > Erythroxylaceae > Erythroxylum > Erythroxylum kunthianum. The sequence goes on along the minus strand of JANIMX020000245.1, from coordinate 1,125,397 downwards.
AGTGAGAATTAGAAGTTTGAATACTTCAACATAGAAACTATTTGGATTTTCTGAATGACTTAAGTTCTTTACTTCCTAGCCAGTAGCAACCCCTCCATCCCCTGCGCAATTCTCCTTTCTCTCTCTCACCAGGAGATAGACAAACCTGACAATTTACAAAGAAGCAGAATGGGTCAACATTGGGCGTCTAGGCCTTAATATTCAACTTTTGATGCTATTTACGTTAGTGCTGTCTTAGATGAATGATTGGTTATCATAAGCACTCAAAATTGATGCCAATTGCCCACCAAAAGTTGGTGTCCTTATCTAATGCTTTCCCATTGTTTCAATACATCATAATATTAAATAAGAACTCCTCTGATCTAGGGATCAATTTTGCGTGACCATGTTTACTTTTTTCTTTCGCTATGGGAAGTGAGACTGATGAGCAGATATGTAGGAAGTCTTCTTAGGAGTGATACTGAAACTTCCTTTATCTTGTCTTAGGGCTAGTTTGTTGATTCATAGTAATGTTTTTGCCTGCTACTCTGAGCTCACATGGCTATTTATATTTCATTATCAGGTTCCATTGGGTCTGGGGATCACATGGGCAGCTGCCTTCCTCCTAACTGAAGTAGGAGCCTACAGTTACAAAGGTTGTGATGGAAACATTCCTGCATCAGATATTATATCTGGACACTGCAGAAAACATGTCTCCAGGATGAAGCATTGTCGAGTTGATACTTCTCATGCTTTGAGATCATCCTCATGGTTTAGGTTTCCTTATCCACTGCAATGGGGTACTCCTATCTTCAACTGGAAAATGGCTCTCGTGATGTGTGTTGTGTCCATCATCTCATCTGTGGATTCGGTTAGTTTCCAACTTATAGCTATTGAGATCTTTCTTACCATTTAGTTATTCATCATCTCTATTAATTTCCATGATTTGGCAAATAGGAGTCTTAGGCTTGTGTGGAAGACCAATGGTTATCTACAAGCTGGAATTAATGACATTAAGGATTTGGATAGTTTCCAACTTATAGTTATAACTATTAAGATCTTTCTTACCTTTTAGTTATCCATTGTCTCTATTAGTTTTTGTGATTGACAAATAGGAGTTTAGGCTTGTGTGGGAGACCAATGGTCATTTACACTTTTCATCTTATATTGGCTAAGTTGGAGTAAAGACATTAAGGATTTGAAGTGGTTTGAAGTCCCACTGATAGAACTGGAAGAAAAATGTGATTTTTATTTTTAATTGATTGTTGAATTGGACTGTTCATATAATAACAACAGGGTCCTCTGTGACATTATGGTAGGATACACGTTTCACGTCAAAATGTGATCTGAGAAATACTTGTCTGTGGATGAAACGCTGTTCACCAGAGACATTCCATCCACTTTGGTTTTCTCGAGTTTCCTCTGTTACCATTCATTTTTCAATAGTATCAATGATTTTGTGACAAATACTTACTATTTCTAAGTAGAGTGCTACAAGTTTACACCTTCACTACTGGAAAGTTTCTGAATCTAAGGTCTACTTGTTGAAGAATAAATAAATTGGTATCTGGCTTCAAGAACAGAAATTAATGTATTTTCCCTATAGTTTTGATTTTTTTTTAGTACTATTAGAATCAGCCTCCTGTCATTTATTTTTCAGTTTTGTTCCATAGAACTTCTAGCAAGATGTATCTAGAATGTTTTCATTATTTGCTTTTAATTTGGTGGTAGGTTGGCTCATATCATGCGACATCATTGTTGGTGGCATCAAGGCCTCCGACTCCAGGTGTTCTCAGTCGAGGTATTGGTCTTGAAGGCCTTTCGAGCATCTTGGCTGGCCTCTGGGGGACTGGAACTGGCTCCACAACTCTAACTGAGAATGTGCACACTATTGCCGTGACAAAAATTGGGAGCCGCAGAGCAATTGAAGTTGGTGCCTGTATTTTGATTCTTTTATCACTTATAGGTAAGTGTTAATGAACTGCTATTGGTAGTAATTGAACCAAAAATCTCATTTCTGATAATGTAAAATGCATAACAGACTTTTTATTTGTTCCTTGCCTGCTGCAATGAGAACTATTGAGGTACATAGATAAATTGGATAACATGTAGGGTTCTTTCTAGATGTTTCTGAGAGAACCAAGGAAGAGTTAGTTGATGGTTACCTGTTCTTTGTGACATATGTATAGGAATCTCCTATTTTAAAAATGCAAATTAATTGAAATTCATGGAATGTTTGAATATGAAAGAAAAAATTGGGATATAGAGTTACTAGTTAAAGAATTGATATTATGAGCATGGATGGATAAAAAAATCTAATTTTTTATGCTACTTTATTTGACTTTTATTTTGCCCTCACTAAGGAATGGAAATATTTTAATTTCACTACCATATTATTTGTCAATTTTTTATCTCATGAAATAGTTGGAAGGTACTTGGAACTTTTTCATATTCATGTGATTATTTTGTCAATCTCGTAGTTTATGCCACTATAATCAAACTCTAGATCTGTCCCTGATATGAAGGATAATAAGCTGTAGGCTTGTATGGTTTTTCGGTAGTAGGAAATGGTATTGTTGCCTGCAAATGCTGCTAAAACAATCATTTTCAGATTAATTGAACACATGTCAACAACTAACAATAGAATGGACTTCTAATGATCACAAAGGAAAAAATTATTAATAGTTGCAGTTTGATGAAAGCACAAGTAGCCCTTGATTCGTAGGTAACATGCTTGGCTTGAGATCACTTGATTTTGACCAATTAAGTGTTTCTACTTGAGCAGGTTTATTAAACTGAATTAACATAATCTGTTCATCTTTATGATATTGGAACTTCCATATTGTTGGCTAAGTTTGATGTCTTCCACATGATGATGTGTGTGGCTTTTGCTCATGCTATTTGTTATCATTTGTTATTGTTTTTTAAGAAGTTAAACAAAAAAGAAATGCAACAGGAATATACATATTTATTCATTAGTCAGTGCATCTGACACTGACTTGGGTCCTTTCTGCTTTTTTGAGGTAATGGGATTAAATGCTGATATGGCCTCTCTTTTATTCGGGAAGGAGTGAATTTGTGTCTTAATGTGGTGTGTAAGATGACTATATCTAGCTTTTTCTTTATAAGGTTTGTGGATTAACAGAGCCAAGTACATTAGACTTACAAGTACAAGCTTTGTCTACTAACTCCACTTATCAACTGCAGCTAAAGTAATAGAACTGCATTACTTCCCAGATACTATGGTTGTAATTTTACTCGGAATTTTGCAGCTTTGATCCTGATCTTTGAACAAATTGTTGCAACTCTTGTTTGGGTCAAAATTTTCTGGTTTCTTTTTCTTTCTTCTGATGTTTGACATGTATGTCTCTTATCTCTTCTCTCTCTTTTATGAATTCATTCTTTATGAGTTTGTGGGGCGGCGTTCTGTTATGGGGGAGCTTTGATTGGATAGTTGGTCCCATGGTGTGAACAGTTTGCTTGCTCCTGATCCCGTTGATCATACGAAGTCCTCAAGAGTTCCTGTTTGAATTCTTCTGGAGGAATTTGCTTTGAGGATACTATATCTAATGATACAAGCGAACACTGTTTGGCAGACATAATCTTTATTTTCTACCTTGTACTATTTGTAGTAGTTTCTGAATGATCATGTTTCTGATATACATACAGGCAAAGTTGGAGGTTGTATAGCTTCAATTCCTCAAGTCATGGTTGCTGCACTCCTCTGTTTCATGTGGGCAATGCTAACAGCATTAGGATTGTCAAACCTGCGGTACAGTGAGGCTGGAAGCTCTAGAAATATCATTATAGTCGGCTTGTCATTGTTCTTTTCGCTTTCAATACCGGCGTACTTTCAACATTATGGCATCTCTCCAAATAGCAACTTGTCTGTTCCAAGTTACTTTCAGCCTTACATTGTTGCTTCTCATGGACCAATCCGCAGCAAATACGGAGGGGTATGCTTTTTGTTCTTATATTGTTTCAGCATGTTTCTTGGGTAATTCTAAGATTAATGGATTATTCCTATATCTTCTTGTGTGCCTGCTCTCCTTTTTGCTTGGAAGATTACTTTTGGTTACTAAACGTGGTTGTTGTGTTTTCACAGTTGAACTACGTTCTCAACACATTACTATCAATGAACATGGTGATTGCATTTCTTGTGGCTGTTATCCTGGACAACACTGTACCTGGTAGTAGGCAAGAACGTGGGGTATACGTGTGGTCTGAACGTGAGGCAGCAAGGAGTGAGGCTGCTGTTACCAAGGATTATGAGTTGCCTTTCAGAGTCGGCCGTATTTTCAGATGGGTAAAATGGGTTGGCCTTTGACTTTGAGAGACCAAATTCCATGCAAGCAACTAATTTTGGGAACACCAGCTGATTCTGAAAATGTGTATATTGTAGGATCCAGGTGGATCTGATTCTGATTGTTGTAATTTTGTATTATGGACAGTGTATGTAATTTCAGTTTTTTGAGTCAGGATTTTGTCCTTGTACTCCTCATCCCACCTTCCAATTTATATTATTTTACTGGATGGACAAGAATGCCATTTTAATGTCAATATTATAATTCAAAATGTGATATAATAATAATAATCTTTAAGTACAAGAATAAAATTAAAAATCTCATTTTGCTTTAATTAATGTTATGAATATCGTACCGGTTTCGGAATGGGTTTTGTTACGGTATTATATCAGTACTGGATATTTACTAGTATCGTTTTGGACAATTTTTTAAAATTATGAAATAGTTCTTCAATTTTTGTAAATTTGTAAAATAGTCCATTAATATATTATATATTATATTGTATAATTTTACATCAACCTGTTTCCAAAAATTATAATAACAAAAATTTAAAATAACAATTTATTTATTTTTATTCTCATATATTTTCACATACATAACCAAATATGAGTAACTATATATTTTTTAAAATCATTCTAAAATGTCAATCACGCTAAATCTCACACATGCAAACTAATTAATCCTGAAACAAATCACACCTCCCATTATTAAATTGTAATTCATTAACTGATAAAACACAAAATCATTAACAAAATTAACTGATTAAGCACAAAATTAGCAGTTTCAAAACAAAACCAACAGATTTAAGGCATAATTAATTGATTAAGTAAAATCAACTGATTAAGTACGAAATTGATACATTTTCAAATTCTTAATAGAAATATTGGATTTTTGATGTCTCTTTCCAAGTTCCAACAAAAACTTCACACTCTTCAGTTAACAATTAAATAAAGTTAAAAAAACACATGAGATCTAGCAATTTAACAACTCAAAAACACCCGAATTGACTCCGATGACCTCTCACGAACCCTTTTCTTGGATGAACTCCGATGACCTCCGATGACATCCGTTGAACTCCGACCCCCACGTTTTCTGCTATCCTACTCCTTTTGCTTCTCTTCCTGTCCTGGTGGTCCCCTTCTCTATCGAGGGGTACCTTTCCCTCAGCTTCCAGATTTCTTTTTGCCCCACCACCCATGTCTATTACCGATAACTCTGAAGCAGATAGGGAGTTCCCACCTCTGTCTCCCTTTTTACCCACAAAAATTTCCCCCACCCAGCCGACTTGTATCCAGCCTACTACATCCTTTCCTCGGCCTCCCCAAACCACACTGCCTCCCACCCAGTCGGTCCGTTCTCCTCCGACCAATCCTAGACCTCTCATGTCTAGGAGTTGGAAACAAGTGTTAGGGGATGAACATGACACTAAGCTCACCTTCGTTCCCCCTTTAGAAATGGACGACAAGTTGATGGTATG
>JANIMX020000245.1:794972-818774 GCA_024582655.2 Erythroxylum kunthianum | reverse complement strand
GAAGCCATCACTGAATCTAAGGAGTGCAAGCCGTGTGCGCCAATGTTTTCTGTGAATGAAGATTTTATACAAGATGACGATCCTTTGCTTTTCTCTCTGTCAAAAGTTGAACAAGTTGATGAACAAAATTCAGAAGTAGATTTTGAATGGAGTAATACTGGACAGGGGCCACAAAAGTTACCGGTTAGAAGGCATGGAAAACGTCAAGGAGATCTTGAAGGTATCTCCAACAACATTATTTACCATGATGAACCAACCGGTTCAATTGAGACAACTAACATGATGAACTCGAGAGAAGAGTTATCTTGCGTTGGGTGGAATGTTTCCACTAATGGACTTCAAGGTGGGACGCTGATCGACTATGAGGGTATGAGCTATGAAGACATGGAGTTTGAACCACAAACCTATTTCTCATTTACCGAATTGTTGGCACTTGATGATGAGGGCCAACTGGACGGATTGGAAGCTTCTAATGAGTTGAGGAATGGTGAAAATCATTCTTGTGCTGCTTCATTGGATGGCAGCGCAGAACAAAATATGATGGTTACATCTAGTGATCAACCGGAGTCAACAATATCATCCAAATCAAATTTTGATACAACACCGTGTAAGATATGTTCACACACGGAACCACCTCCCAATCTTTTCTGTGAGATTTGTAGATTAGTGATACACAACCATTGTTCCCCTTGGGATGAGTATTTGCCTCCAGAAGGCTGTTGGAAGTGTGGAGATTGCCGAGAGTGGCGTTAGCTGACTTGATTATTGTATGTTGTCTGGATTTGATGTGTTCGAGTCTGGAAGCGATATCTGAGGTTGTAAATTGAATGAAAATCTAGAATTAAGCAACTCTGTAAGTAGGGTTCTTGCTTTGAGGAAAGGGGAAAGGCCTTAGCATGCCTGCATCTTTCATCTCATTCAAGACGGGAGATGATTTTAAAAAGACGACTCAACGCCTTCTCATGTGGACGTGGGTCAGCACATGATGCTTTGAATGGAAAAGTCCTCTTAACAGACTTGAGTGTCCTTCGGAATCATAGTAACGCCACTTTTTCCTTGTTTGGGTAAGTTTTGTCCTCTGGTGTTGATGGGACTCCTTAGAAAGGATCATTTTCTAAGCTGTCTCCCCCGGGAATGGTGAATCATTTAATGAGCATAATCATTCACCTTTCAAGATTAAATTGTTATCTTTTAATTGGAGGATAAGCAGCTATTTTTGGGTGTGCTTATCTGACTGATTTGGTTGTGTAAATGGGAAAGTATGTCGGATGTGCTTCTCTGACTTAAAACCACGCTTGCCCCCACTGTTCATGAGCTTGGTAGATGAGAAAAATGATTACGGCTCATAAACTTACTAGAGAAAAATGTTTAGGGAATTTTAAAGTGGACTGAAACAGCTGGGGAACTGTAATATGTTGATTAATAGGAAAAGGATCAAAATGTCGAGATAAAAGATGGGCGTTTTAGGTATAATTAAGTTGCCAATTGCAAAAGCGGCTAATTAAAAAAACACATGTAAAGTGCTGGGTAAAGCAAATGAATGACATTTGACTGTTTCATTCCAATGCATTGACAATCGAATAATACAAACTATTACAAGCTCCCTCTTTCATGTGAATAACTACAAAAGCTGTGGAATTTCATACTACAGAAATCAATCCACCAAGACTGGGAGAGTGAATGCATAAAGGGAAAATGTAAAAGACAATTAAAAAGGGAAAAAGAAAACCCTCACCCAATTCCAAAAGAAAGAAATATCAAAGAAGAACACCTCAGCTAAAGCACGTTACAATTGTGCAAAAAAGAATTATCAAAATCCCGACCAACCCTGCAGGGAACCCCATCAATCTCTTTATGCTGATCACAAATCACTCGATTCCGCCAGCCCTAGCATCCTGAATTTCCCGACCACCGGTTTAACGTTACTCAAGTGAAAGAGGGGCAGGCCAGTTGTATAAATCAGGTAGGTTTTACAAGTATACAATCAACAAATTTTCACGTAAATTTCCTTCACTTGATCACAGCAATCCAGCTAGAATAGCCCCAGGATCATTGGAAGGTGTAGGTGGAGTTGGTTGCACTACTGGAGGTGCCGGAGCTGGTTCAGGAGCACGTGGTGTCATAGGAACACTAACCAGTTGTTCTTTGATGAATTCTTTCAACCTGCAAATTATAAGGTCAGAAATATGTGATTAAGTTATGGCCGGCGTAAAGTGCATCCGATCCAGAAGTCAAAATACATACTCGAATGTTAGTACTGGATCTCCGGATGCAACTGTCATTCGCAATTGTGTTTTGTCTGCTGGATCTGTCTCAATTCTGACCTGAAATTTTGTACCAAAAAAGTACTCATACTCTATTGCCAAATTAATCACACACCAGTGCAGAAGTCGGAGACAGTGAAAAACATCAAGCTACTTATGCAGTGACTCCCAGAATATGATTGGTGAGATTTCATATAAAAGGGAATAACCAATCTCTTACCAAGCATAGCATAGCTCGTGTACCCTCTGAATAAAAGGTTGTACATGCAACCAGGTTATTAGGATTTGGATCCTAGATACAAAAAGGAACAGTGAGAATCTATCTTATATCCAAAGAAGTGGTCAATCAGGTGAACGGAAAAGACAACTTACAAGCCCTGGACAAACCATTAACTGAAAACTGTTAAATAGGTTTGCCATTTCAACGAGAGGAAGCGATCTTACACCTCTAACCTGTATGATAATTCAGAAAATTTTACAGAAGATGTTAGCTGATTCAGCAAATAACCAAGTAAAAGAATTTATTGATAGGTTGAAAACAGCAGATGGATGATTACATATCCTTGTCAATTATAACTAGATGCAAAGATTATTATCCTGCTCCAAAAGCTTTCGTGGATGCCTGACATCTTATTTTCTACCAATTTGACTTGCATCGTCATGAAAAACACATTGTAAATAGAAAATAGTTTAATTCAAAATAGATTGGAAATACACCAATATGTAAATTTCAGTTGGACTTGCTTCTACAGTGGTTAGATCCAGTACAACGAATCATAAGAACCAGAAATTCTCTTATGATATAATGTAACTAAGAAAAACTTGCACAAAACATGCTGCAAAGTATACTTACAACTTCTTGAAGCTTCAGAGGTGGCCCTGAAAGTGATCTCCATTGAGGAAAAAACTCTTCAGCAGACACTGATATAGGCTGGAGAAATTTGTTCAGGACAGCTGGAAGACGAAGCTTGGCATTGACCTAATTAAAGGAGTGGAAAGTTAACTAAATATGATTTGATGATATAATATACTGTCCCTGAAGACTAGCATCAAATAACACAAGAATGGCACAGTACCATGTTTGTACCAAACTTGTAGGAGAAGTCAAGTACAGCCACGTCCCTGCTTGGACGAAGATTAATTACTTCAAGTGGGCATTGAACCTGTACAACCAAAGAAGAACAATCAGTGAACAAAGAAAGACAAAAAAAGAAGTGTAGTAGTTGGAAATAGTTATGAACTGTTAGCAAATGGAGGGAAGCACACTCACCTGTGCCCTGGGAGGAATAGTTTCAGGTACTAATGAAAGCTCCAACTTTAAATGTGCAGGAGGCAATATCAGAGCCTGGACAGAAACAAGAGGAGAAGTATTTTTGTTTCCCAAGAAAAGGACAAGACGACCATGATGTGCCCGCCACTCTGCTTTAATACCAATCTGAAAAACATTCAGGAAATTACACACTTTCTAGAGGAAATTATTGAGATATAGTAAAACCAATTACATTTGCGACATGGTATTGTGTTTTAAATATAGAATCATGAGAAGACTAATAACAAGTTGGATAACAATTAAGGACAAAACAAAAGAAAAATACTACCTGAATGAATGGATCCTCGTATAAAACACCACTGTCCTTTAAGCATAAAGCATAAAATCTTTCATTAACATTCCCAATTGGCTGAAATCAAAAGAAAATTAGCTAGTTAAAAGTCAGAACAATGAACTTGGAAACTTCATACTGATATAAATTGTCGACAGGTTTATCCAACATATAATTTCCTAAATTTGAAGAAATGCCAGATTACCAGATACATCTTTGTTCAAGAAGGGAAAGTAAAATGAAAATGGATTCTACAAAAAGACAGCAAGCTACCTGAACAGAACTTGTTCGCTCTCCAACAGGTACAATAGCAGCACCATCTGCTTCAGCCAGAATGCCTTCCACTCCAGATATTGCATTTTTCTCAGATTGGACATCAACTGTTGGAGGACCTTCTATAGCCAATGGACCTAAAAGGTCACCAATCAGATCTGCTGAAGGAGGCTCAGGATCTGTATTACTCAAAATCCCATTTGGTTGTGCTAAGCCCTGGTCTGCTGAAATGTCCTCCTGACAAGATGCATAATGCAACATTAGTAATGCAGGTAATTTGCAAGTTCTGAGCACATACATAGAGAAGACAAAGATTCGTTTGAGGAAAAACTAACTGCATTGCTCATGTCCGGAACTTTCACTAGACTAAGTTGGCCAACAGGGGGTGGTGTCCCATTAGCCGGCCGTTGGTCAGTAACAACCAATGCATTTGACATTTGCTGCTGCATTCTTGACTTAATAGCACTTTGGTCAGCAATATCTACCTCTGTATCTTCAGCCTTTTTAATCAGTGCAGACTTAATCACACAAAGGCAATATTAGAGTTAGAATGACAGTGTGGAGCTGAACTTTTTAACGTTCACAGAGTTCAGTAAAAGATGGGACAATATCCTCAGAATGATACTGTCAAGTGAATGACTTACCTGACGCTCAGTGAATTTAGGCATTTCAGCCAGTATGTCCATTAGGGCTGCACCTTTCCTGCTTAATGCAAAATATTCTGTAGCTCGTTGTTGTATCTCAACATCGATGCAGCTCTCATACCTGTACAATTGCAATTTTAGGTCAAAGAATGCGACAAATATCAAATACCAAACCTAAAAGCTGAATATGAGAGAGAGATAAATCTCACTTGTTGAATATAGTCCAGATTTGGTTTTGTAGTTCTGGGTCAGGGGGCTGAGTGTGCATCAAGATCTTAGCATAGGATGATAGAAGGATTGGAATGGTTGAAGTTCTGAATAAAAATGCACATTTTTTAGGTGTGAACTGACTGAAAACAAATACATTTACTGTGACAAGGACAGTAGTTAATTGCTCTTACGATACAGTAGGAAGCTTCTCATGTATGATGCTAAATACTTCCTTTGGACTACATCCAGGGCGTCTAGCCAAAACATGGCTGTACTCTCCTAGAAGATAAGCGCTGACCTGTAGCATGCATATATTAGTGCCAAAGTATATTGACTTGAACCTTTCCTGAATTTTACCTCAGATATTAGTAGTAGGACCAATGCATGTTTGTACTAAAGACCCACCTTAACCATTGTCTCATGAACAGCAGGCTTGTCAAGATACTCCCTAGCTTTGGCTGCTGCATATGGCTGATCAAAATTTCAAGTCTAAGATGAGGATTCATCAAATCAGCATAACTACTATCAACTGGATGGAATATGCCTACGGAGTATGCTTATTACTTGTAGGTCTTCGTTGTTCGTAACAAACTGCACAACACGGAACCATATATCATCACTGACAAAATCTCCTGCCTTGTCAATCAACTGAAGGATGACATCCACATACCTGCAATCAATATAGAAAATGTTACATGCAAATATAACTTAGTAGTAATCATCCAACAACATATTAATAATTTTAGTAACAAAACCAAGCTTGACTGACAAATGCCCTGAAATTCCATGGAGATTACTAATTGATCAATAGTCACACTACAAAGACTTGTTTAACTTAAACTTCTGTGGACATATACAGAGTACTGGTGAATCTGCCCATCTTATATAGCAATCTCTACCGGCTGCGCAATGAACTTAAGCTGCTACAACAATTACTTTTCTGCTTTGGCACAACAGTAAAAATAGTTGAATATACAATGGGGTGGTCGCCAGAAAGGAGCATACAATTTTGTCCACAATCATGCAGAAATGAATGCAACTAAGATATAGCTGGCTGAACATTGTTTCACAATTAACTTCTTGATCTCTAAAAGGACCATCAATAAGCATCTGGATTAGTTTCAAGCAGTTATCCTGGAAAACAATTTTGCAAAATTCAGTGAAAAAATTGTTAGGTAACATATCATCAGGTCATCTCCTGCAAAAGTGGCTAGAACACCTCAGTTAATCCAACTCCAACATATCCATTAATCTACAGAAACTTTTGTTTCAGAAATAACATAAATTCCTTTTATCCAACATCATTGTCCTTATCAAATTTTTTCCCATATGCACGTGCATTTTTCATTGTTCAGAATTATTTCCCATCTATGTCCTAGGCTCATATACCAGTGATCTACAAGTGCTTTGTCCAATGGCCCATATATTTCCAGGTAACTGTTCTTACCAAGACAAATCTGGAGCAAACTTCTCTGCAAGAATAGCAGCTTTCAGAGACAATTCTTCACGCATTGCAAAGTCTGCTGTGCTGAGATACTGAACATCAGAAAATGTCAGGCACAATATTCATCTCACTACACTACAATTTCACACAATAAAATATGACTTTCATTCATGTCGAACAAGCAATCTACAAATTATTTGTACCTGCAATAGTTCTTCCACTATGTCCTTTGCATTTGAAACATCACACATACCATAAAGTAAATCAAGGGCACGACGCCGAATACTGTACAAGTAAAAATAAAAGTCAGCAAAAGTAAGTTTGCACCATAATAGTTGACCAGAACCACAACATATAGTCGATCTAATCCCATAGTTTTATCCCATATTTGACTCAAACCACACAATTCTGACTCAAATTAACAGCTAAAATGAAGGAATATTTAATATGAAAGTGGAAACAGCTTCAGAATGGGCAGAAGTAACATCCACCAATAGCAAATCAATGAGCAAGAAACTACACTTGGCATATGGATAAGGACAAGAGAAGATGACAGTATTATTAACTGTAATATACTTCAAATACCTGATGTCAGGATCTTTCAGTGAGGTTATTATCTGTGCTTGATGCCTCTTAATAATATCTTGGACATCTGTAACCATCAACATGCGAGTCATGTTCTCCTGCAGAAGTCCAACAGTACAAAATAAGGCAATCAGGCAGATATACAGCAGTAATTACATTGAGACATCAAATATTAACAAGTTACATTTACAGATTGTTTTTGAGTTACATCACTAAGGTTGGAAAAACGTCACAGAAAAAAAGGATTCACCCTGACTTACCAAGCCAAGATAACGGATATTTGGTTCACGAACTGCAATGAATTTTCCAAGGAGAGCAACGCATTGAGACATCATCTCTTTTTCAGCATCAAGATGCATCACCTGTAATTGAATGATTGAAATACATCACAGACAACACAGAGCTCATCAAAACACCCAGAAGAACATAAATGGTTCGAGGATCTATGTACGAAAACCAGACATAAAATGCAATCAACTACATTTCTCATTTGTAAAGAAGACGAGTCCATGGCACAAACTACCTAAACTGAGAGAGAAACAAATCATGCTTTTCCATATTTTAGTATGTAGAGTTTTCAACTTCTAGTGCATCTGTGTGCCTGTGTGTGGGGTTTTTTCCCTTTCGGGAGGAAGGGAGGCAGAGGCACCAATCATCCAAATAACAAAAATAAACTTCGTAAGCACAAAAACTATGAAAGGTGAAGATAAAAGAAATTTTCATATATTTGAAAAGGTTTGTTTTCTTAAAAATTACTGCATTAATAGGATTGCACAACGCTTATATTCTTAAAAGTAAACAATCCATAGATCTATAAAAATTCAAATTGTTAGTTGCCAAAATTTGTTGCACATTAGAAAAGGATTGGTGAGGAGAAAACAGAAGGACAAAGAAGCATAAGTAGTGTGCACATCAGAAAAAATGTAAGTACAACTAGACAACATATTTTACAGTAACACCTTTTCATGGAAAGAGAACTTACAAGAGAAAGTGCCTCAAAGAGAACAGCATGAGAAGCATTGTTCTTATTCACATTTTTGACAACATCAGTTCCCATTAATATCAGCTGCAGGACCTGAAAACATGAACTTATATGTAAATAGAATCAGAAACACCATATATCATTAAGTTAAATTCATTGAGCAGAGTCCAACCTCAAACAATGATCTTCTTGTATTAGGATCTTCAATAGTTGGAAAGTACTGAAGAGCCCTCATTGTTTTAACCTGTGTCCAAATGGCAGAATCCATCAAGATACATAAGTTGTCAACGGTATCATCATCAATGAATTGAACATGTCATTTGAGGAAATAAAGAAGTTACTACTAGAACCATAAAATCCAGGTTTAATATGGTAATACATTTCACCACGGTAAATTTTAAGAAATAGATAACAAACAAAAATACAGACCTGAAGCCAAGGTGATGGGATGCCATAATAAGTGTATTCTTGTGGAATATCCTGATTCCTGGCCAGTCGTTCTAATATCTTCACACATTTTGGAAGACTACTCCAATAAGCTTCGTGGTTATTTGATACTAAAGCAACAAGAAGGCTCATAGAAGATGTCAAAACACCAAGATCACGTTCATCCAAGAGCTGCGCCATGCGATCCGCCCTAGAACATAAAGCAAAGGAGAAGTCAAATTTATACAAGTAAAGTTTGGAACATAACAGTCAGGATCCAGCGATTAAACATACCAGCCATCTACATTTACAACATCAGGGTTTTTTCTAAACAAGCGCAGTAGACATAATGCAGCCTTCTTTCTCACAAGAGGTCTGCAGCTACTAGAAATCTGAAATCCAGTAAAAAGAAAAATGGTGTCAAGATAATATTTTAGGTGGATGCCAGTTAAGCTAACAATGCAATGTCATATCTTACTATTAGCTTCTGAACATCTGGTGCTAATGATTCAGCAAATTCTCTCCCACCAATATTTCCAACCTGCAAATTATGAAATAAAAATTTTAGTGCATAGGGTTAAAGTCCCAATGTCCTAAATTCATAATTGTGTCACACTGTAATGTTTCATGTCGTGCAAACTCTAATGAAGCAATATGAATGAGAAAGGGAAAGAGAGATGGGGCAAGCAAACGTGCAAAACACACACAAACAAGGAGACAAAGGGACTGACAGCAACCTACAAGGGTTGCAACTGTTTTTTCATAAATTCTTAATGATCATGCTAGATATAACGAATGTTTCCACCGTCACAGCTTCAAAATGTCAAATAAACAACTTTCAAGATTCACAAACAACTTGGGTAACTTTCGAAAACGCAAACAGTGACATTACACTTGACTATAACAGATCATAAAATGTTGATCAATATTCACCACGTCATATTCTACCAATATAGTGAGCAAAAAAAAATGTTCTACCAATACAGTGAGCAAAAAAAAAAATTTCTACCAATACAGTGAGCAAAACAATGATCTACCAATACCAGAGCATCCCAATTTATAACAAAATAGGATCATCGAGGAAATGTCAAGATCAAAACCAGTCTACCAAATGTATCCATACTAGTGATGAATAGGAGATCTTTTGCTTGGGAGAAAAGAACAGCAGACAGCTAGCTTTTGCAATTTAAAATGTATAGTAAACATGATATCTGTAAAACCTAAAATATACCAGTTCCTCTAGACATGTGAGAAAAAAAGAGACACATTGATCATGTTCTAAAAAGAAATATCAGATTTTCAACCATTGCATAGGTGATAATTTTCTGTTTATGTCTAAGGGTGCTCTTTGAGAAGGTAGTGACTATATGTAGAACTTTTGTACTAAATTTCAAATAAATCCCAGGAAGAAATTAAAACCAACAGTAAAACCCCAGTTAAACAGTGCACTACAAAGTTGATAACAATGATTATAATACACAATCACACAAGTAAAACAGGATGACTACAATACCATTGTCAATGCCAAGCACTGAAAGGTTTCATTTCGACCTATGATATCATTTCGCACGGTATTTATCGCCAATCTCAAAAAATCATGGTTCTCGTTGAGCAAACATGATGTCACTATGTAGCCAACCTGCAGCAATTAGCAGCAAAGAGGTGAAGAATTGGAGCAGTTTGTCCTAATAAACTTGCTAAATACATCAGAACAAAATTACACACTTAAGCATGGCATGAAAATTCAATTACTAAGCACCAAATGATGGTCATCCTACATATCTCCAAATGAATAACTGATAATGATCTTGAAGGCATGAACCATAATAAAGAATCAGGAGTTTTTCTTATTAGTTTCATAATGCGCAAACATATCACAGACATCAATCTAATAATAATGGATGAAAAACTCTTTAACTAACTGGTTTTCATCATGTGATCAACATAAATCACCATTGGTGTTGTCGACATTAGTTGCATTCTAGGAAGCCATAGAAGCGCAGATGATTAAATAAAACCCAAAAGAAGGTTACCTGCTTTTCGGGATACTTTGGTGCAGATATTAAAGAAACTGCTTCCATGTGACCGAAATCCACATCATAACCCAGCATATAAATATAAAGCATTTTCCAAACATATTTCTTCTTTTCATAATGAGTCAAACCCTGATCAACCCAAAAAAAATAAAAAAATTCCTTGTATCAGTAATTGCTAATGTGTTTACTGGTGAATCCACACAAGAAAAAATGTGCATATAGAGCCTGAACAGCTTCAATGTCTTCAAACCTAAAATAAAGCGCATGACAACTTTACAAAGAGGGTTGGTACCAAAGTTATGGAGGTAAGTGGAACACAAAAGACAACTGGAGTGAATGTTCAATCTACTTAAAATGACAGATGAAGAGGACGCCAGAACTTATTGACCTAGCTAGCCAATAGAGCAACATTAACGGCATAAAGAAAAGAACAAACAGCTCTTTAGTATGATCACACAGTTAAAACCCTTACGCCAAGTTTAGATTTAAGTAGATATGAAGAAAAAAAACTATTCCATAGACAACAGTGACGACTCATTCCAAAGATGTTCTTATTCATTAACAAACTCTACTAAAAAACAACCTACAAAAAGGATTTGTGCATTCAATTGCCTCAAACATTGAATCCTTTACATCCAATTTACATTAGAAATTATCAAAAGAAAGATGAAAATAAATTTTGAGAAGAAGTAAGCCACAAGAATAAACCTCTCTAAATGGGAGGGCTTTGGATCTTGAACTTGAATATTGAGGGAATTAAAATCATAAGTCTACAGTTTAAATTTGCAATAAATATGCATAGTATCTTGATAAAATCGAGTTATAGGCAATTGCAGTCCTTTTCCCCTAGAATTATAATTAGCATTTGTCAAAACTAACAATGTAATTATTCAAGTTAGAAAAGCAGAGCCAATCCCAATTTAGAGTGACATGCAAAGAACCCAAATTGAGAATATTGCTCCCAATTTTGAATTTTAATTCTGGAGAGCTGAAGACAATCTGCACTAATTATCCCAGTTTCATCATGGAACTTTTCACATACAAAGAATGAATTCAAAAAGTAGGAGAGTACATATTATCAGCAATGAACTTGCTTGATAGTACTAAGAAAAACCCATGATTAGTTACTAAACCATTTGAGCAATATGATTAGCCAATGTTAACCTTAATGGTATCATGGTCCTCACAGACATCGTCCTCAACCTATTAGAGACATCCAATTGATTACACTTACTTTAATTACTTGAGGCTTTAAAATGTAAACGGTTCAATATATTGAGAATCATAATCCAAAACTTACATTGCCTGCTCCCTTAAATCCTTTCAGAACTTAATAAAAATTTTACAGCCAGAAACAAAGATATATAGACAAGAAAAATTTTGTACTTATTTTATTACTCAATAATCTGCTTTTCCATCACTTAATCATGAGCCCCTAATATTGAGTTTTTCAGCCACATAAATGAATAATATCAGCCGTCATAGATGCAACCAAAATGTTAGTTTCCAACAAACCATATGGAAGCAGCTTGGTATACCAAAGTAAACACAAAAGGTGTAACATAATGCACATGTTAACATCGAATTAATCTCCAAGGAAGAAATAACAATGCCTCAATTCTGGTATAGCCTCACCAGCTTTCCACGGAATTCTTACTTACTATAGTCATAGCTTGTGGTCATCTCCAATCATTCTCCCAATAGGATTATTAGTAGTTAAAAAGTATCCTCAGACTTTTCGAGGATCATTTCATAAACTCATATATTTAAGTGTTTCCAAATCCCAATTGCTTGTTGGAGCTTTGATAAGACCAATAAAATGTAAAGGACACAAGCAAGTTAAAGGTCCAATACGCCAACAAGTCAATTCAAGAGCATGGCCAAAATCTTCAACAACTGATCCAATATATGCCAATGTCTTGAAATCAATTACAGTACCAACACTCCGAGCCCAACATTAACTATGTATTCTTACCTGACAAGCAGATTATTAAAATTATATCAGCAATAAACTAGCATTGGAGATTGGTTGAATTTTACAAGCATCATTAAGTCAAAGTTCCATAACCAGTTCATAGCAGAGTTAAAAGTTCACCAAAGAAGCCCAGGTATATCAGTTGAGAGATGGTGGCAATAGGAGTACTGGTTTCAATGATGCTATACCCACAATATCTTGGAAAAGCCTTGTCTTACAAAAAAAAAAAAAGAACATTATGTTCTCACTTTGATTCTGAAAGTTTAGCATTTGTACTAACAAGCAACAGATTGGCACAAGCCCTTGGTATCTGCAAACATTATTTCAGTAATTTTCAATTTTTGACCATGGTCTCATTAATTACACTAATCAGCTAGAAATGCCTTTTGGAGCTCCTCCCAATGCATAACAATCAACGATAATAGTATATTCTTTACTACCAACCAAACAATAGCAAGAATTTTCACTGCAATCCATCATTTGTATCCAATCAGCCCCATCAGGGAGCGATTTTGGATGTCTAAGCACTGCCAATCCCCCCCAGACCATACCAAACAACAAGTCCTCGTGAAGGAAAGAGGAAACCAAGATAATATTGAAGATCATACATCTATGTTCCTTGTGATATATTCATGAGCAACAAATCAAAAAAAATAAATATTTGTTGATATTATAGAAATAATCAGCTAATTATCTCTAGAGATAATTAACTGATTCTCTATAGATAATTAATTGATATTTTATTAATTAGTTGAGATTTTATTACTTAGAGAATAAATAGATTCTTCTTATTTTAAGGAGGTGATTTAGGGTTGTATTGTCCTATATATTCCTTGTACTATGCACAGAAAATTAAGGAAGAATTACTTTGTCTTCTTTCTTCATGGTATCAGAGCCACGACTTTTTTATAATATTTTTTCCTTTCTTCGTTCAGATCAGTCCTAAATGGATTATCACTTAGCAATGACTAGCCAACGAAGAAACTCCTCATCCTCCAATGATGATTTCAACTCGAGTGTGACTAATCCCGATGTTATGACAAGTAACGTACCTATGATCTTCTTGGCTCAAATTTGCCTTTTCAATTGACGAATCACAGGTTGAATGGCCAGAATTACTTGGAATGGTCGCAAACAACAAAGTTGGCCATTGACGATAGAGGAAAACTAGAGTATTTGACAAACAATAAGTCAAACTTTGGATGATCCAAATATGGCAATATAGAGGTCCGAAAATTCTTTTATTACAGCTCGGTTGATTAATTCCATGGAACCTACAATTGTAAAATCTCATATGTTTCTACCAACAACTAAAGATGTATGGGATGTGGTTTGAGAGATGAATTTTGATATCAAAAAACTGTCTCAAATTTTCGAACTAAAAACGAAGCTATGGAAGGCCAAGCAAGGAGATCGTGACGTTACATTGTTTTATAACGAACTTGTAACTTTGTGGCAGGAATTGGACCTATGTTATAAAGATAATTGGGACTATTCGAATGACAGTGTTTGACATAAAAAAGGGACGAAAATGAAAAGAGTTTATGTTTTTCTTGCAGGATTTAATTATGAATTGGATAAAGTCAAGAGGCCAAATTTTGGGATGAAAGCCTTTACCCTTTATCAAAGAGGTTTTCTCGGAAGTAAAGAGAGAGGAGATGAGGCGGAAAGTGATGACTGGCAACGCCAAATCAGAGGTTGAGGGTTCTGCACTCATGTCGAAAGGAATAGAGACTAAGGGAGAGGGAGAAAACAACAAAAAGACATAGTGTGATCACTATAAACGTGATTCACACACTCGATAAACATGCTGAAAAATTCATTGGAAGTCAAAAAAATTCGGAGGCAACCATACCTCCCAAGCCAACACTATTGAATCCAGACCCAAAAAGTCTTATGGCATGTAGCCTTTCATAAAGGAACAGATAGAGCAAATCTGTAAAATTCTTTAGTCTCAAAATTTCTCTAGTCCAAATCCTACCTATTCTTTAGTTCAAAAAGGTAATTCTCTAATTGCCTCTTGTTTCAATGTCAATTTAGATCATTCTTGGGAAATTGATTATGGGGCAACAAATTATAAGACTGGATCCTCTAAATTGTTTTCTTCCTATAGTCTCTGTGCAGGAAATCAAAGAGTAAAAATAACAAATGGTTACTACTCAACAATAGCTGGGAAAGGATCAATTATTCTTTCACTTAATCTTACACTCCACAATGTTCTTCACGTTCCTAAATTATCCTGTAACTTTTTGTCAGTCAGTAAAATAACTATTGACCAAAATTGTTGAACTAATTTTTCTTCATGTGATTGTCAATTCTAGGATTTGAACACAGGGAAGATGACTGGCAATGCTAAACAAGTCGGAGGTCTCTATTTCTTCGAAAATGAATATGACTCAAATAGGCAATCCCAAAGAACTTGTCTTAATTCTATTTCAGTACTTCTTGAGAATAAAATTATGTTATGACATTTTAGACTTGGACATCCAAGTTTTCATTATATGAGACATTTGTTTCCGAATTTTTTACAAATAAAGATCCATCTTCATTTTAGTGTAAAATTTATCAAATTGCTAAACATCATCGAACATCTTTCCCAGCACAATCTTATAAGGCCACAAAACCCTTTGCTATAATCCATAGTGATATTTTGGGACCTTCGAGAACAAAAACAATAACTAGAAAAAGATGGTTCATAACTTTTATTAATGACGACACTATAATCACTTGGTTATTTTTACTCAATGACAAGTCAGATGTTGAGAGGGTGTTTCAAAATTTTTATAACATGATCAAAACACAGTTTCAAACTAGAATTCAAGTTTTTAGAAGCAATAATGGAAAAGAATACTTCAACAAGGTTTTAAGGAATTTTTTGGATGAAAAAGGTATTATTCATCAAAGCTCATGTACTGATACCCCCACAACAAAATGGAATAGTAGAAAAAAAATATCTATTAGAAATTGCAAGATATCTAATGTTTTCAACTAATATTCCAAAGTACTTATGGGGTGAGGATGTCCTAACGCCTACATATATGATCAATAGGATGCCTTCAAAAGATTTAAATTTTCAAACACCTATTAATTGTTTTAAGAAATGTTTTCCTTCATCTTGATGATCACATAATCTCCCTCTTAAAGTGTTTGAGTGTACTGCATTTGTTCATATTCATGACAACAATCTGGGAAAACTTGATCCTAAAACACAAAAATGTGTTTTTGATGGTTATCTTTCCCCTCAAAAAGGGTACAAGTGCTTTGATCCAATAACCAAAAGGTTTTTTTATTTCCATGGAAGTCACCTTTTTTGAAGAAAAACCTTTTTTCCTCTCACCTCATCCTCAGGGGGAGGCACGTAGTGAAGATTCGTTTTTTGATATTTATGGCAATGATGTAGATATTTTCTATAATCCCGATTCAAACACTAATGGTGTCTCAAATAATGAAAATAAGGATTTATCATCAATGCCTTTACAAATTCAATCTCAAGAAAAGAATGAGATGTGTGCAAAACAAGATGGAAATCATTTTAAAGGAAAAGTTTTTTTGAGAAAAATATCCAGAACGACAGAAAAGCACAGACAACTTGTAGCATAGTCAAGAGTCTTACCCGTAAACAAATTCAGAAATTGGAGACCAACCAGGTAAATCTCAATTTGAGTCTATTTCTATTGAGTCAGTGTCACCTGAACCAATATCTATTCCAAAGTCGGATGAAACCTTAGATTTACCCATTGCTCTTAGGAAAGGTTCTAGAAGTTGTACCAAATATCCTTTGTATAACTTCTTATCATATCGAGGTCTATCTCCATCATTTCAAGCATTTAATTCTTAGTTATCAAATGTTTCCATTCCTAAGAATATACAGGAGGCTCTAAATATTCCTGAGTGGAGGGATGCAGTCCTGGAGGAGATGAGACTTTGGAGAAAAATAGAACGTGGTAGGAAGTTGATCTTCCGAAAGGGAAAACATTGGTCAGATATAAATGGGTGTTCACCGTAAAGTACAATTTTGATGGATCACTGAAAAGATACATGGCCCGTCTCGTTGCTAAGGGTTTTACACAAACCAATGGCATAGATTATTCAAAAACTTTTTCACCCGTTGCGTAGTTAAATACTACTGTGAGAGTGTTGCTTTCTATTGCAGATAATCTAGATTGGCCTTTACATCAGTTAGATGTGGAAAATGCCTTCCTAAATGGAGATTTAGAAGAAGAGGTGTATACGGAGCTTCCCCCAGGATTTAGTGAAAGCTCTGAAAAAAGGATATGCAAACTAAAAAAAATCTTTATATGAGCTTAAACAATCACCAAAGGCATGGTTTGAAAGATTCGCAAGATTTGTAAAGTTGCAAGGTTTCTTACAAGGACAGTCTAATCATACTCTATTCATAAAAACTTTTGCAGAAGGAAAGACTGTGATTCTAATTGTGTATGTAGACAACATTATCCTCACTGGCGATGATTTTGAGGAAATTGAAATTCCGAATCTCTCAAAGGAGTTTGAAATCAAAGACATAGGGAATTTTGGATACTTCCTAAGGGTGGAAATTGCTAGATCTAAGAAGGACATAGTAGTCTCCAAACGGAAGTATATCCTATACCTTCTAAAAGAAACTAGGATGAGTGGATGTAACCATCAAATACTCCTATGGAATTCAACTCAAAGCTGGGTGAAGTTAAGGAAGGAGTTCTAGTAGATACAGGTCGATATCAACAACTAGTAAGAAAGCTAATTTATTTATCTCACATCAGACTAGATATTTCCTTTGCTGTCAGTGTGGTAAGTCAGTTTATGCATACTCACTATGAAGAAAACTTGGAAGCAATGTACAGAATCTTAAGATACTTAAAGGAACTCCAGGGAAAGGACTATTCTTCAAGAAAAGCGATCAAAGGAGAGTTGAATTCTACACTGATGCAGACTGGACAGGGTCTCTCACTGACAGAAGATCAATTTCTGGGTATTGCACATATTTTTGGGGAAATCTAGTAACCCGAAAGAGTAAAAAACAAAACGTGGTAGCCAAAAGTAGTGCGGAAGCGAAATATAGGGAAATGGCTCAAAGAATTTGTGAAATAATTTGGCTTAAAAGAGTAATGGAAGAACTTAAGAAACTAGTGGAGCACCCAATGAAGTTTTGAAATAACAAAGTAGCTATCAGTATTGCCAACAATCCAGTTCAACATGATTGGACGAAACATGTGGAGATTGACAGACATTTTATAAAAGAAAAACTTGAAAATGGACTCATTTGCATACCATTTGTACCTACAACACAACAAGTTGTTGATGTCTTCACCAAAGTGTTACTAAGACAGAATTTTGAGTTCTTTGTAAGCAAGTTGGGCATAATCAATATCTATGTTCCAACTTGAGGGGGAGTGTTGATATTCTAAAAATAATCTTCATATTAAAGAAATAATCAGCTAATTATCTCTAGAGATAATTAGCTCATTCTTTGTAGATATTAGTTGAGATTATTACTTAAAGAATAAATAGATTCTTCTTATTTTAAGAAGGTTATTTAGGGTTGTATTGTCCTATATACTACTTATCCTATTCACAGAAAAATTAAGGAAGAATTACTTAATCTTCTTCTTCAATATTTAAACGAGCTTTGTTGACCTGTACTGCTCACTCGTATTCTTTCTTCAATATTCAAAAGCATAGAGAGCTTAAACCCCTGTACTGCTCACTCGTACAAGCTTTGTTGACCTAAATGGCAAATAAAATTCCTCCCAAAATTGCTCCAATCTCACAATTATAGAGAACTCATTTGTATCTCTAGCTTAAGGCAACTCCTCAACAACTATAGTTTCATAATAACATTACATAGAACATACACTCAAAATTCCAAGTAGGCAAACTCAGTCGAGTTACTGAAACATTCTCTTCTTAAAATTGAATTCCAACCAAAAAAAAAATCGAAACGAAACAGTTTCAGTTGTTTCTGGAGATTTCAAGGAAAGTTCAGGAACAAGACGGCTATTATCCAAAGCAAGACCTGCAGAATCCAAAGACATAGAAACTAAAACGCAAATAGAGAAGAGAAGAGAAACCCTAACCTTCTCGTTCTTGAAGCGAGTACGGATGTTACCGAGCTCTTTATCGACGCGGAGCCTCTCTTGCTCTTTGTTCTGGCAATTACGAACGTCGCTTACGAATACGGACAAACCTCTCATTCCCGAAAGCGCCATTTCCCTATCAGATCCAGCAAGAGAGAGAGGAACAGACTCTCTCTTTCTCAGCTCCACCAATCACAATCTCTTGTTAATAACTCCAAACAAGCACACAGACAATGAGATCTAATCAGATGAAAAAAAAAATCAACAGCGATCTAAGACTGTAATTATGAGCAAGAAACAGGGATGAGAGAAATTTTGGTTTTTCAGAGAGAGAAAGAGAGAGTGGTTGAAATTTTGGAAAAGGCGTCGGGGCAGTGCGGGAGATGACTTTGAATTTGCATCTTTTAAGTTTCTTCCTTCCGTTCCGTTTTTTTCCCCTTCACATTCACTTACTGACTTTTCGATGTCCTTCCTTTCCTTGCATCTTCTATTCTATTCAAGTTTCAATTACTATTAACTCCCACTGTTGACTAATTTATTACCAGTTTAAAAGAGAGAGTATCTGACTGAGTACCTTCCTCTCTCTTAATAATAATGTCCCTGGATCGTGTTTGTTATTAGGGGTAACCGGTAATTATATCTATCATTCTTTCTCTCCTTCATCACTTGTTTGTAGTTAGTGAAAAAGAAAATTCCCACATTTATGTTTTCCTTGGCAGTTCATGAATGCGATACTGTAACCCAAAAGGCTGCTCTCTGACTCTTGAAAGAGTTTGGCGCACCATGTCTCAAGGACTATCGCCTATTTAAGCTGTGTTAATAAAAATCCAAGTCTAATAAAACTCTTCCACGACTTTTTGTTTGAGTAAGTGGAAGAGTTTTATATAGACAAGATTGCGAACAGAACATCATTGAACAGAGCATCTTAGGTGCCAGAGTTGCAATACGGTGATTATCAAACAAATGTGTACTATAAACGCTCTTGTTGGGATTATATATGCTTTTCCTAGAGGAGCTAAAAAAATTTAATTTTCGTTTTAAACAAGGAATAGAGGAAGAGCTGGGGTAGTACTAGCAAGAATCAAATCATCCTCATTCAATGGGTCAACTATTGCACCCCACTCCACTTTGCCCAATCTACAAATTGCATACCGCCATAAATATTGTTGGCAAATCTCACACCCACGGTGAACGCCATTGCAACTGGTGGGGCTTGCTTTGCTGCCGGTGATGCCTCGACTAATCGCTCCAATCCGTTGACGATTTGGTAGCGAGTGTTGGAAGATACAGCAAAGAAAACGCCTGATACAAACATAGAACGGGTCACATATGTTGGTAAATGAAAGGTAATGAAAACACGATAAACCTCAAACAGAAGCCTTCTCATATAAACGTACTTTGATGATTCCCATTATTGTCAAATGTGAAAATCATACAATCTTAGTATATTCTGTAAATCCTTAACCAGAACTGAATAGAAAATTGCAGACTGTGTGGTGAATAGTCTAGATCAATGCAAAAATTAGAGAGTTAATGAAGCATGGAATTCAGGAAAAGATACCTACCCCAAAGAGCAGCACTTTTAATAAGAGGTGGGACGGGAATATCTTCTTCAGATTTCTTTATGTTCCTGATGACACACAAATAACAGTAACCAACATCAAATACAAAACTAAGAAGCTTATACTAAGAGACTAAACAATGTGCCGAGATCCTTTATTTTTGACAAGGATAAGAAAAGTAGATAAATGACCAACTAAATAAGTTAACTACCACCTACCTGACAATGATTTGTTCTGAATTCAAGCAACCAAAGATTTCATCATACAATTATGAAACAGATAGAAACATACCGTTTTGCAGTCATGATCACATTAGCAATGCCTTGACCAATAAGTCCACATGTGAATCCAACTGAACCATACAATACACCCTGCATTTAGAAAATGCAAAGTTCAGAAGTAGGAAACAGAAAAGTAGTAAAACTACCATGATGGAATATACCATCATACTAAGCAAGGACTGCAGTTCTAGGATTCCCTTAAAAGACAAAAACATTAGTTATGGCACATAAATTAGAGATGTATTACCTTATAGAAGTATGTAGCAACTCGCTGCCCCACAGTGAATTTACATCCTGGCCTTTCTGCTTCAAAAACACTGAAAAGGTAATAACCAGCAATGAGTGAAATAATAAATAACTGAAATTCTGGGTGATATTTAACACTTTGTAAAGCCTTATGACTGAAGTTGCAGTCATAATTCCTAAAGTCACCACAATCCCAGAAAAAAAGAAACAGGAAAATATGATGGCAAGCTTTCAAATATTACCTGGCAAAGAGGAGACAACAAAAGGAAATCATATCTAAGAGATTTCTGGTTCTAGAAAACTGGACTCACAAAGGATCATAATCGTTTTTAGAATTAAATGTATTCATGTTCAGGGTCGTCTTTACAGCATAATGCCACATCTTTAGCAACCACAATCTGTTTGAGAAACATGTTCCATTTGAATTGCTGAGAAATTTTCATAACTTTAGCAATCCAAAGCAAGCACAAAAAGCTATGAGTTTCCTTACCAAGACAATTACTAATTAAACCTAAGTTCATTCAACATAAAACAGCTGACAGGAAAAAGCATGATAAATCAAATTATTTTCAGGCTCTAGCAATGTGCCTGAGACCTGCTAGGAAGAGCGGCACAAGCCTGGTGGAGACCTCCAAGCAAGCCTCTTGATCTTGGCACAGAGGGTTGTGGTTGCCCGATTCGGGCATAAGGGGCTAACATCCCAACCAAAGCAATGTCAACCACGATGCCAACCAAAAGATCAGCAGCATATAACTCAAACTCAGACCAGAAGTCCTTCCCTCTTTTCTGAACCTCAGCAAATGTTGCACAGCAAGAATCGATAACTATCTGTAGCATTCACTATTTAAATAAATAAGATTTTTGACAAATCAAGACAAACTATATTTACTTTAAAGTAAGAATTACCTCAGTTCCAACTTTAAAAAGAAAAGAAGGATCAGCCAGCATTCGATTACGCAGCAAACTGCAATATCTCATCAAAAACCCCAGTGGCCAAACCGAACCCTGTAGTTATCCCAAACACATTATTCATACTAAAGTAGACCATATTCAGGACACAAATCGTCGTACGAATTACAGTAAACAATGAACCTGCAAATCAAGGTAACGAAGAAGGAACATCTTGCGAATACCAGAAGTCTTGGCGGCTTCCAGCATATCATTGGGAAGGTGAACACCTCGCGCTTCCGTCTCCTTTAAAACTTCCTCCAATATCATTATTGGCCCAAACTCCTTCTCCTCCCAAGAGTCCCCGCCGCCCTCAGAAGAATCTCTATCATCGCCGCCGCCGCCGCCTCCTGAAAAATCCCTGACACCACCACCACCACTACCATCAGCAACGTCGAATACCGGAGTCTCTTCCTCCGACAGGCCTTTCCGAGGCAGATCATCAGCCGGCGGCGGGACGGAGTCGAAATTGGAACATTTAAGAATAAGAGTGGGAAGAGTGCGTATTTGGCTGTGACCAACTAATGGAAAATGGGAGAGGGTGGGGGCGGGGGCGGGGTAGGCGTCGTCAGAGAAAGTGGTAGGAAGAGAAAGTTTAAGGCATTGAGAACAAACTGACATTGTGCTTCTTGAAGGTTTTATTTTTACTTGACTACATAAATATATGTTCTTTCTATGGTATTGGTGTCTTGTTATGTTGTTCGGTTGGAGAAAGAGGGCTAACTAGGTTTTGTAACTGTAACTGAAGCCTCTAAAGTGTGAACTGTGAGCTCAAAGTCTTGTTATTCGAGAGGGTCGACACCAGCTGAATACGGAACCGAATGAGCTGGTGGAGTGTTTCGGTTGGCCAAGACATGCGTTTGGTAGATTGTGTTGTATCGGATGAAAAATTGAAAAAAGAAGACCAAAAGTTTCAGAAAACGTCGCCTGAGAGATTCGAACTCTCGCGGGGAAACCCCATGTACTTAGCAGGCACACGCCTTAACCACTCGGCCAAAGCGACGACTGATGTCAACAGGCTTTCGTAGTTTAAATCAATCCAAATTCATATTTAACACTTCATCCCTGCCAATTCATTTGTTGCCCCAAGTTTCGTGCAGAGTCCCAAGTCTTGAACATGTATCGTAGCTTTTCTTGGTTCCAAATCGACTTCATAGCTTAATATGCAAGCTCCAACAATTCAAACAAAGGTCAAGCAAATGCGCAGTGGATTTTGTGATTGTGAAAATGTTATAAAATGTGTGAGATAACTGTACATCAATACATACATCCTTGAAGGGGAAGCAAAACGAAATGAAAATAGACAGCTCATGTGCTAACTACAGTTTGCAAATCTTCCCTCTGTATGGGAGCTCCATTCTAAATCTGATGTTTTGCTTTCAAACCCAGATTCGGGATGGAGCATAGCGACTTGCAACTTCTTGTTCAAAGACTGCCATTACCTTGTTACTACCACAACATTTTCAGGATACACAGATACACACCCTTTTCTGCCTTCTCTTGATGAAATGCTTAAGAAATCTAATTACAGAAAATTACTTCAATGTAATTTGGAAGAAGCTGCAATCGCGATTCCATTTAACTTGAGACCACTTTGCAACAAAAGATTGAAATTCAACTGCCTTCAGAAAAGTGCCAAAACCTTCTACCAACCATTACTTGGTTTCCATTGTCCGAAAAACTTTCTATTCTTATTGTTTTCACATGATAGCTATCCAAGAAATGAAAAACTTCTCCGGTGTCGGGAAGAGCGTGCTTTCTCTACTGATGCCCTGGGAGTATGTCCAGTGCTGTTAACGTCTGGCTGGGCATCCAGGGAACCTGGAAGAAGATTGCATCCAATTTTCCTGCTAACCAATTGTGGGGAACTGAGTGAGCTGTGTGATTTCGTGACCCTCTTCATTTCTTGCTTTATTTTAGTAACCTCTTCTTCTAGTTCCCCAACTCTAGACCTCATATTTTCCACATCAACCTTTAAAACCTGGTTTTCACGCACAACTGCAACCCATCCATCTCTCTGTACAATCTGATCAGCCATGTCGGTTGGAGCAGTCCCTGGACCTCCAGGTGCACTTTCAGTGTCCAAGACATGTAGACAGCTGGCAAGGGCAGTTCTCAGTTGCATCTGTTCAAAGAACAGGACTTGAAGAATGACTCGAATTGGTAGTCTTCTGTTCTGGGAAGCATGCGCACAAGCATCAATGGAGAGCTTCTGGTAGTCAATGATGTTGCAAAGTTCTTCCTTCTCTTT
>JANIMX020000245.1:660435-670882 GCA_024582655.2 Erythroxylum kunthianum | reverse complement strand
GCGTGATAGATTGCATACGCATCGAGATAGTTGAGGTCTCATGAGTTCAATTATTCGGTTCATGATTTGGAATTGGCTGTAGTGATATTTTCTCTGAAGATTTGGAGACACTATCTGTATGGTGAGACGTTTTAGATTCTGACAGATCATAAAAGTTTGAAATATTTGTTAAGTCAGAAGGAGTTGAATATGAGACAGAGGAGATGGATTGAGCTGCTGAAAGACTATGATTGTACACTTTTGTATCATCCTGGTAAAGCTAATGTGGTAGCAGATGCATTAAGTAGAAAGTCTAATAGCAGTGTGGCATAGATTCAGATCTCGAGGTTACCGAGCCTAATCCAACTGAGAGTCTTGAATGCTGAGTTGCAATTGGGGCAGAATGAGGTATTAGTAGCTACACTGAAGCTTAGGCCAATATTGCATAAGAGAATCAGAAAAACTCAGAGTAAAGATCCAGAATTAGTGAAGCTGAGTGAGAAGTTGAAACAAGATTTGAGTTCTGAGCTTAAGTTGAGAGATGAGACACTGTGGTTGAAGCAGAGATTGTGTGTGCCTGATATTGATGATTTGAGAAAAGAGATTCTAAAAGAAGCTCACATGGTAGCTTATGATATGCATCCTGGTATTATCAAGATGTACAATACGCTGAAACAACATTTCTGGTGGCCAGGGATGAAGAAGCAAGTGGCAGAGTATATAGCTAAATGTTTGACTTGTCAGCAGATTAAGGCTGAGCATCAAGCTCCGGTTGGGAAGTTACAATCATTGCAAATTCTGGAGTGGAAATGAGAGAAAATTACCATGGATTTTTATTATGGGATTGCCTAAGACCCCGAAGCAACATGATGCTATTCGAGTCATTGTTGATAGACTGACAAAATCGACCCATTTTTTACTTGTGAGAGAGAATAATTCACTAGCCTAATTGGCCCGGAGGTATGTGAATGAGATTGTAAGATTGCATGGTGTCCCAGTATTGATTGTGTCTGATCGGGATCTCATATTCACTTCTAGATTCT
Organism: Erythroxylum kunthianum; assembly: GCA_024582655.2. Taxonomy (NCBI): domain Eukaryota; kingdom Viridiplantae; phylum Streptophyta; class Magnoliopsida; order Malpighiales; family Erythroxylaceae; genus Erythroxylum; species Erythroxylum kunthianum. Next base: position 669,860 of record JANIMX020000245.1, on the reverse strand, counting down.
GGGGTAGTTTACAGTCAGCCATGGGTACAAAGTTGAGTTTTAGTACAACATTTCATCCTCAGACAGACGGACAGAGTGAGAGGACTATTAGAACTGTTGAGGATATGCTCAGAGCTTGTGTTTTGGAGTTTCAAGGAGCATGGGATCAATATATAGCCCTTATTGAATTTTCTAACAAAAATCATTACCATAGTAGCATCGGTATGGCTCCGTATGAGGCCTTATATGGCAGGAAATGTTGGTCACCATTGTACTGGGATGAAGAGAGTTTAAGGATCGTTGAAGGTCCGAAATTGATTCAGGATACTGTGGATAAATTGAAATTGATTCGTAGCTGAATTAAGGCAGCTCAAAACATACAAAAGAGTTATGTCGATTAGCATCGGAGGGATATGGAATACCATGTAAGTGATAAAGTGTTTCTGAGAGTGTCACCTTGGCGATGAGTGTTGAGGTTTGGTAAAAAGGGTTAGCTAAGCCCTAGATACATTGGTCCATATGAGATTACTGAGAGAATTGGACCATTAGCTTACAAACTAGCATTACCAGCAGAAACACAATGTGTTCCATGTAAGTATGCTTAGATGCTACTGATCAGATTCGATCTATATCCTACCTACACAGGATGTTGAAGTTGCAACTAATCTGAGTTATGTAGAGGAACCAATTAAAATTGTGGGTTATCAGACCAAGCAGTTAAGAAACCGAGTGATCCCATTAGTTAAAGTGCTTTGGAAAAATCATTCAAGAGAAGAAGCCACTTGGAAAACTGAAGAGAATACGAAGAATCAGTACCCCCACCTGTTTAATCAATCAGGTAAGAATTTCGAGAACGAAATTTCTTTAGGGGGAGAAATGTAATAACTCGTTTTCTACATTGAGGGTTAGAACCTTGGTTAGTCATTGGGATTTCCTAATCATTCACATGCATATTATTAGCATACCCACATGAAATATGAACTAGTACACATGTTAAAGAATGCATAAACACTCAATTGGTTTATTCTGGGGTATGAAAATGTAAAATGTTTATGATGTTAATTGTGACATGTTTATGTCTTGCATTTTGGTTTGATTGAGTATAAGTAGTACATTAGGACTTAATTGCCCTAATAGGACAATTGAGGGATTATAATGTAAATTTGGTTTAGGAAAAATGCCAACTGGAAAGATAAATTGATACATGAAAATTTGGATGATTAAACCTATAATTGCGTGACATTTGGCATTGATCATTATAGGACAAATAACATTGATAAATAGACAAATGGTTGTTGTACTTAAATAACATGTGACCTAGCTTTCATAGTGACATATGGCAGCACACCTAAGGGACACATGTTGAACATGCATTATGACATTTGGTCATTTCCCTATATGACACCTAATACCTTGACTTATAGATCAAAGTATGGTTCTTGCCTTAGGAAACCTAGCCGAAAGCCATCTTGCATGTGTGATGAATTTTGCTTGCTTGGAGAGCTGAATGAGTGTGATCTTTTGAGCTAGAATTGGAGTTAAATATGTTAGTAAATGATTAGTGTTTGTGGCATGTCATAATAGAGAATTGATGATGATAACTTAGGATAAATGGCATAGGATGTTCATGATTGATTGTGCTAGAAATTTCTCCATGAACTTGGGTACTTTTCAGTTTTGTTTTTGCATGTACGAAAACAGTAGTTTATGGGCTGTTGTACGGATGCTTTAGGCTGAGATTTGATGTATAAATGAAGGTGACTTCATAGTAAAGATAGGTTTTATTGAAGTGTTCTTGAATCTGGAAAATTAGAGTTGTAGGTCAAAATTTTGGTTTCAATTTCATCTTCCTCTTTTAGTCTATTTTACATATCTTTAGAGCATGAATTCGACAAAACTCAAAGAATGCAAGTTGTAGATAAAGTCTTAGCTTGAACTCTGTGAGAGTGGCGTGATAAAATAGTGACTAGAGCTTGAGTTATGCTTGTTTTCCTAATACTGTCTGTGACAGACCCCTGTGCATGAACCTTATATTATGTCCTGAGTTTTGAGGACCTTAGAGTTCGAATTAGGTAAAGTCTAAAACATGAAAAATGATTATTGATGTCTTATTAATGAGTCTGTGAAACAGTTTGGCTAGAAGATATCTTGAGAAGGTTATCACCTAAAAGGGTTTGTTTGATGTGGTTGAGTTTAAATCTGGAAATTTGGATTTGTAAAGAGAATAAAGGAGTTCTTTGAATGCTAACATGATTTTCTGAGCATGATAAATGTGTATAAGGTATGGACGAATGAGCATTGATGAAAATAGGGTAATGGTGAATGAGAATTTGGGTAAATGTAATGTGATTCAAAGTATGTAAGTGATGACGTGGGAATGATTGAATGCAAACTAGAAAATTGTGTAAGTGTATAATGAGGAATGTTTGCATGATGATGTTAAAATGATCAAGTGCATCAAGGCATAAACCTAATTGAAAACTACATGATGTACAAGTCTTGATGTATGCATGATGAAGGGTTGTGAATAAGATTGCATACCCGGAATACTCAATTGGGCATGCATTATACACAACACATATACATGTGTAACTTTGAGCATTCATGTGATTGATCAAGTAGTAATATGTACATATGTGTATTGTTTGATTTAGAGGCACTCATCGACCAACATTAGCCAGACATTGTCGGTTCATCGAGGCAATAGCTCACTGGAGTGGACTGTGAGTAACCTACATGAGTGATCTCAATTAGACATGTGTTCTGCTAAAAGTGCTTGGTTACACTTGATTTCTTTATATTGAATTGATATTGCTCTAATTGTGCCATTGATGATTCTGGACAATTGATTGTCCGAAGAGTTCGATATTCGGGACTATATTGAGAGTGCTTGTGAATTGAATGTGAACAAGAAAAAAAATGCATTCTCAATTATTTATTGAATGTCGGACTTAGGTCTGATGAATTGTGATAACTGAATGTGGTTACTGACTGAAAGTGATAATGATACGTTAGGTGAAACGTTGCACTTCATTACATGAATATGCATGTCCGCATAAAGGAGTTGTGACTGGAGTAGCCAACATGAAAAGAGTTGTAAGCTTAGATATTGTGCACACAGAGCCACAACCTCAATGTTTAATGAGTTCGGTACCCATAACAGATACGAGACAGTACTGAAATGAGCCCGATACCCACAACGGATGCAATATAGTGATATAGGCGCTCAGTCATAACAAAATAAAAACGGAAGAGAGTCTCATTTTGGATTTGCATCTATATCATTACTTGTGTTTATAAGATTGAGTGAATTGTTCTAACTTGTCATTATATGAAGTTCATGCATTCAAAATGTTCTTCTGAAATGGCTAGGTAAGGTGCTTGTTGAATTGAATTGAGTAATGTGATATTGAGGCATAAATCTGACTAAAGGATTCTATTGACTGAGTTGAGCTTTATACATGTGATTTTTTTTAGTGCACATATCGGTGATGGTTCACTCACTGAGTTCGCAAAACTCATTAAAATTGCAACTTTAATTTTCATGTACTAAAAGGAGACCTTGTCTGTAACGCAATCTGTTTGGAGTTTGTATTGTCCATTTCGGGATCAAGATATGGCTCAAAGATCTGGTCAGTTGTCATCTGAGAAGTTTAGATAGATATAAGTGTTTCATTTCATGTAGATTATGTTGTTTTAAACAATGTGATCACAAATGTTTATGTTTGTATTGTATATATATGTATTAATACTGTATGGGATGAAATGACAGTCGAAAACATGTTTTGTTAATGAAATGAGATAAGTTGACCTTATGCGTACTTATGATGTGTTTGATGCCATATTAAGTGAATGTGACTGCTTGAATAGGCCATTCTCATAGGGTATGTTTTCAAATATCTTAAGGATGTTCGGGTATATGCTCTATGCTAATGGGGTGTTACAATTATAGCCTATTATAGTTTTTTGATAAATGTTGCTGATTACTGCATAAGATTAGTAAAAGTAGATATTTGTTTTAAGTCTCATATGTAAACAATATACTAATTTCAACTAACGACTTGGGTTTGTCATATAAGGATAAGGATTTTATCTCCCAAAACTTTAAAATAAAATATGTGAGTACTCCTCTCATGTCATTAGTATGGTGATATATAAACAAAGATTCAATGGAACCTTTTGAATGTCTTAAAAAGCTTATATTGAAACAATTGTGAAAAATTTCAAGATAATCCCTTATTTATCATAATTAGAACCATTATAAAAAAGACATTTATTTTATATTAATTTCTATAAATTATGTTAAAATAAGAATCAACGAGGAAATATAATATGCATATGAATTTAGTAGCCGATGTATGCACACATTTGTACTAAACTCAAACACGTTAAATTTTAATGACGGTCATACATTATTTAGACTCAAAATTTGCAATATACAAAGATAATAAAATGTATACAAATGGATAGATTTTTCTACATACTAGAAGCGTAATCTCATGAAAAGGTACTAAGTAGATCATAATTACCTCATCCAGTATTGAAAAAAAGTTTGTAACATGTCATTAAACTATAGAATAAACGTTAAAGTTAAGAAATTTTTTATCACAGATTTGAGGGATACAATGTCAAACATCCATTAAAGATCTACTTTGATATTTAGCGTGTACGTAACTATATATTAATAAAAATTTGAATTGAGATTTTTTTCAATGTTCATATTTCTTTGCCACTTATTATATGATAAAAATATGTACATTAAGTTAAGTGAGAGAATGTTAGACCAAATACTTACAATGAGGGAGAAAAGTCAAGAATTTGACCGCAGCCAGACAATGCTGAAGTATATTTTCAAATGTTCATTTATTGACTGGAAATTCCAAAATTCTATTATAAATGACACCACGCCCGCCAGTATCATCAAACTCACAACAACAGTACAACACCTCTCTGTTTCTCTCTATCTCATGGATTGCTTTTCAACATCACAGATATTACAAATTTTTGGAGCTCTGGTATTTGTTCTCTTCATTAAGCTATTGTTTTCGAACAAGTACAATCATGGGAAGACAGAAAAGCGCAAATTGGTACCAGAAGCACCAGGTGGCTTACCTATTGTAGGTCATCTTCATCAATTTGCTGGAACCAAAAACCTAGCTCAAACCTTTTCATCCATGGCGGATAAACATGGTCCCATTTTCTCAGTCAGGATGGGAGTACATCAAACAATCGTGGTAAGCAGTTACGAGTTACTTAAGGAGGCGTTCACTACATGTGACAGGAGTTTCGCTTCACGCCCTTATACAAGTCAAGGCAAGTACCTCGGCTTCGATTCTTTGGCCATTGGTTTCGCACCATTTGGAAAATATTGGCGAGAGCTACGTAAGCTGGCGGTGATGGAGCTTCTTTCCGCCAACAGGATCAAATCATTGAAGCATCATCAGGTGTCCGAGATTAACCACTTGGTCAATAACATGTTTTTGTTGAGCAAGAAGAACGACCATCGTCCAGTTAAGATTGTTCTGAGTGATTGGCTTGAAGAATTAACCTTCAATATCATTACTTTAATGGTTACAAGGAAGAGATTCTTCGAGAGGAACGGAGGCGTCAGCAACCAAGATAATCACGATACACATGTGGGTAAAACCATGAGGGAATTCATGGAAGAAATGGGCAGAGCAGTTCCTGGGGATCTCATCCCATTCTTAGGATGGTTTGATTTTGGAGGAGCCAAAAAACGCATGAAGCAGATTTTTGATAGATTGGATGTTATCTTTGAAAAATGGCTTGACGAACATAAGTCGAAGAGTAGTGAATCGGAGAAAGATATCATCGATCTCATGCTCTCTACCATTGAGGATGATACTACTTACGGCTTCAAAAAAGATGAGATTATCAAGGCAACAATATCGGTACGTACGTCAGTCCAACATTTTTGACTATTTTCAATAAGTTGAATATAATTTCCAATTACTAAAACTACCTTTTTTAGCACACCAAAATTTTCAGGTTGCTTAAGTCCTTGAAATCGAAATCCTTCCACAACTTGCATCATATTGCATAACCTTATAATCCCTAATGATGTTCTTCTTAGAAACCGATTATAATACATCTTCCTTTTATTCATGTTGTTAGACTTTTGTGGTGGCTGGCTCGGACACTTCATCCATGACCTTGACATGGATCTTCAGCAACTTGTTAAATAATAAGCATGTATTGGAGCGTGCCCAGGAAGAACTTGATCAGAAGATTGGCAGAGATCGATTTGTTAATGAAACTGACGCTGAGAATTTGTTGTACATCCAAGCTATTATCAAAGAAACCCTGAGACTGTACCCACCTGGTCCATTGGCAATTCCACACGAGTCGATAGAAGATTGTTACCTTGGTGGGTATTTTATCCCAAAAGGAACTCGTCTGTTTCCCTTTTTTTGGAAGGTGCAAACAGATCCGCAGTTTTGGTCAAATCCTCTCGAGTTCATGCCAGAAAGATTTCTGACAACAAAAGCTAACGTTGATTTTTATGGTCAACATTACGAGTTTCTCCCATTTGGATCAGGAAGACGGTCTTGTCCTGGTGTCAACCTAGCACTGCAAGAGATGTCATTGGCACTTGCAAGGTTACTTCAGGCATTTAACTTCTACAAACCATCAGATGAGCCCATTGACATGACCGCTGGCCTGCGGTTGGCCTTGTACAAGGAAACACCTCTTGAAGTTCTGGTCACCCCACGCCTTCCGCTTGAGCTCTATCAGTAGCAGGAAGTGAGGAAGATGATATCATGGTATAAATGAAGAGAAGAGAGAAAGCCGCAGTCTTACTACGTGTCAACTTACTTTAGATGCAAAATAATTATGGTTAGGCTGGGCCCTTTGTAATATTCATGTGTTTGTTAATGTTTTTCCTACTAGTTGTTAATGTTTTACATGAAATAATCATTTTATATTATAATAAATTGTGTTAATCTTTTACATTAAAAATTCAAATAAAATCGTAAAATATCTTTAAATTTGAAAATATTATTAATCATTTCATAAATGAATAATGCATAACAAATAGAGAACATATAAACATTAAATTATTATATAAATATATTATATAGATATAAACTGAAATTAATTTCATTTGAATATCACATTATTATTATTTGATATTTTATGAATTTTGTAGATTACAAATAATTAAGATATTTTATTGATTTTAAAAACAAATATATGTAATCATCAATCTATTTCTTTTATAGTTTTTCCTATAAGAAATAAACTAAGATAATAAAGGGAAATTAGACAATAACTTTTATTGAGTTTGATTGACATTACTATTCTCTCTTTTTTTCAACATAAATCTACCACGTTCGAAACAACCCTTTTAAAGAGTTATTTATTCGTTAAGCACGCTACAATTTGTGTTTACGTTATTTTTTTGTGACCAAAAAGTTACGAATTCGAGTTACGGAAACAGTTTTTTTTTAAATACAAGATAAATACTGCGTACAATTGATGATACTTACTCAACCCTCACAAAACGGAAAGATTTGATTTGTTGTTTTAATTAACATCACATTTGTCTTCTTTTTCATCTTATACCAACGTAAATAAAGAAAACTAACAAATAAATGAATATCAACTCATCTACAATATTAATTTCTTTTATGGTTGACATCTCTTTTCAAGCTAATACTTCTATTAGTCACGGAGACAATAAAATTCCATTAAAAAGAAGGATACACTAATGATATTTTATATTTAGTAAATGAAATGAGATAATTGAAAATTTGAGTGTATCTTTTGATGATCTTACATTTGATAAGTTATTAGATGTGTATGTAATAAAACTAAAAAAATTGATATTTTTATTCAATTAATAAATTTTTATTCATAAAATTTATACTCACCCTAAAATAGATGTAATCTTCTTATCAACATTAAATTATATATTAAATAAAAATAGCACTTAGTGCATTTAACTCCATTTTATATGTATATGCATCAAAATTAAAAGTTTAGATCCTTTAAATTATTTTTTATTTTCTCCATATATTTAATTGCCATCAAATTTCTAGCTGACTTAAAAATAAATGTAGTCTTCTTATCAAATCTAGCATTATGTTTATTATGTAAAGCAGCGTACACTAATTAGTATTTACTTGGAGTTATATGTTGTAAATAGCTTTACCTATATAGATTACTACCAAAAAATCAAAAACTACAATACAATATAATTTTAATATAATGTATTCTAGTTTTTAAGTCACTGTGCCAAAGTAGAGCAGTTTTTCCAAGATAATGGAATGGTTTTGTAGATCTCATGTCATGTCTGAGCGTGAATTTTCTCAAGCTGGGGTTAAAGCTCGTCATACTCCTTTGTTACCAGGTCTTCACATTTTCCCTAAATCACTTAAAAAATAAAACATTTTTCCTAAATTGGAATCCAAAGTGCTCGATACTTTTCGGTTTTTATTGTTCTAACAACTGAAAAGATAGTCCTCTTAGCATATCATATAAATTGATATAAGAGCTCGTTTGGTACACCGTATTATATTTTAGATATGAGTAAATAGTCTATATATCTAGCGTTTGGTATCAACTTGTATTATTTAATTACCTGACTATTTAATACGGGTTGGACTTTTAATACTCTCCTTACCTGACTAACTAATACAACCCACACATCCGGTTTAAATAATATACGCTTAATTATACAACAGGGGTATATTGAAATTTTTATGAGATACTACAATTATTATATTGAGTTAGTTCATGTAAGCTTATCTTATAGATCGGGCAAAAACAAATAAAAAAAATTCTTACATATGAATCTTACAAAAAAAAAAACATATCATTTAAATTTAAATTTAAATTTCCATTGAATTTATCAAAGATTTTTTTTTATAAAAATAGTCCGATATGATATTATTCGAAACAACATCAAACACAATATAACTTAGTCATACTGTTTATCCGGAACAGCACCAAATACCTTATAATATTATGGATAAACAGTCAGTACTCTCCGAAACAGATTAATACTATCCGACAGAAATTAGTCAATACAGTCCGATGTACCAAACGAGCCCTAAAAGTGACATCGGTATAAATTTGATTTAAAATAAGAGTTTAAATATTAAATTGTTAAAATATAAATTTTAGTTTAATTTTAATAACACATTAAAAGTCGTAAATTAAATTATTAACTTTTTAAAATATATAATATTTTAACTTTATAAATGTTCATATCGTAGACTTCAGTACATCCAAGTCCCCAATGCTGGACAATTACTTGGACTCATTCATAAAGAATTTATGGGTGATTTCCATCTCATTGATAAGAAAGCCAGGCAAGAATACTTCGAAATGAAGTGTTGTTCTTTAGATCTGAGAGATTTGCAAAAACATTTCAAGAGAATGACGGATCGCTATTATCTTCTCAACGGTATCAATGATGT
>JANIMX020000245.1:638545-649463 GCA_024582655.2 Erythroxylum kunthianum | reverse complement strand
ATAGTCTAAATTTTTAGAAAAAAAAATAGAACGCAACAAATAATATATGAAGATTCTCATGAAATAAAAAAAATATAATCAAAGAAAGAAAATCTTACTCAACTCGAATTTTCTGAGAACTTAAAAAGCCAAACCAAATAAATGAGCTACATGAATAATTTTTCCTCTGCTATTTTGGTACGCCGGCGTGCTCAAGCTTTTACTTTTGGTATAAGATTTTAGGGTACTTTAATTTTAAAAAGTAAAATATTAGTTTACTTGTGGATGTATAAATATTTGACAACTTCTTTAATAAAAAAATATATTAATGGGCCTCCATTCTATAAAACACGTTGATAGTACCTCCAAATTTTGATATATAATTTTTAAGTTATATTTTTTATAATATTATATTTTTTAATAATATTATAAAAAAGATGCCCCTTTTATAAGGGAGGCCCTAGGCTATTGCCTAGGTTGCCTCCCCCTGGAGACGTCTCTATCGGTCACAAATGAGCAACATTACCAGTTGCTCCAAAATTGAGCATTTTACAATGATAGACACACTAAAAAAAAATGTGTTAAGTGCTTGGTTAATGGATAAAGTCTTTAAGAACTATTTTCTACAAATTTTTTGTTATAAGTTGATACTAAGAATTGGTTAAACTTGAAATCAAGAAATTATCTTGCTTGTCATTTATGTTTCAGTAAAGAGCAATGTAAGTGAATAAAACATAGACTTCTCTTTTGTTCTCAAACCTTTTTTCCAGTTTCTTACTATTTATCATTCATTAGTTCACTGCACAGCCCAGATTCTACGTAGGAGTGAGATTGTTATTAAGTATTGTTGTTATTGTTGTTGTTGTTATTATTCACTGCATAAGAAATCCTTACTATGCTGAGAGACGGTCATACAAGGAACTACGATGAATGACCAAAGCTTGGTAAACATGTGTATGGTACAACAGTTGTCATGAGGACAATCCAACAAATCAAAGAGGTTAATCCTAGACGAAAAAAGACAGGAAATTTTTTATCGTGTTGGAGTCGCACTAAAATCATGAGAAATTTTAGTGATCATCTGTAATGGCGAAGCACCAACTTTATAAAATCAATTAGCCGTGTGTTCTTTCAAAGTGTAGCTGGTTTCTTAAGGTTCTGACGGTGACTGAAGAACTGTAGCAGAGTAGATAATCAAAAACTGAGGTTAGCTCATGATTGTAACTCAAAGTGCATGCCTCCTAAAAGCTATGACAGCTAGATGGGCATCTCAATAAGACACGCCACTTTGTTTTAGTTGGAACTACTGCTTATTCTTTTTTTAATTTCACATCTGACTCCAAGGTTTAATCTCTTAGGTTGGTACAAATTGCAAGCTCACCGTTTCACTCCAAGACCTTTTCCCAAACGTACTTCCTCGTTTGTAAATGCCAAGCTCTTGACCTGGTGATCAAAGAAATAATTGAAAGGTTTCTTCTCACTAGGTGCTTATGTGAAACGTCACAAACACTGAATCCTTCAGCAGATTTTGTCAACTAAGTCAAGTTTGTCTTTCACTATAAATTCCACTTCCAAGAAGCTATACGGCATCACCATTTCACTTTCGCCACATAAGGGTCTTTGTAGTTCACTCTTATCTTATTCACACACCACAAAAAAAGGACGAAAAATATGGTCTTTTCAAGGTGTATTCTGTCTTCTTTTCTTCTACTTGTTTTGGTGGTGTCTGCGGCCAATGCTCAGCCCCTGGTGCCAGCGCTGTTTATATTTGGTGACTCAGTAGTTGATGTAGGAAACAACAACAACATTCACACCATTGTCAAAGCAAACTTCCCTCCTTATGGAAGAGACTTCAACCACACAGCAACTGGTAGATTCTGCAATGGAAAACTAGCCTCAGACTTCACTGGTACTTGATCTATTAACCTCCTACCACATTTTGATTTTAAGATTCGCAAAACTCACTTCTTCTCCTGTTCTCTTTTGTTCACAAACAGCCGAGAACATAGGTTTCACTTCATACCCACCAGCTTATCTTAGCAAGGAAGCTCAAGGAACCAACCTGTTGATTGGAGCAAACTTTGCCTCCGGTGGTTCTGGTTACTATGACACTACTGCAAAGATATATGTAACTTCAGTAACATTACTTTTATTATTTAACTCTCATCTTAAAAGTCAATGTAGGGTACGATGTCGACTCATTGTGGACTACTAATAAAAGCTTTAATCTTTGCGTGTGGTAGAATACAATTCCATTGAGTGGGCAATTAGAACACTTGAAGGAGTATCAAAAGAAGCTGGTAGGAATTGCAGGGAAGTCGAATGCTTCAGCAATAATATCAGGGTCAGTGTACCTTGTGAGTTCAGGGAGCAGTGACTTTGTCCAAAACTATTACATCAATCCTCTTCTCTACAAGTTCTACACAGCTAACCAGTTCTCAGACATTCTCATAAAATCCTACTCCCGTTTCATTCAGGTAGTTTCTAATTACTTTCCTTCCAATGGTTCCATTTGTTAAAAGCATATTATTGAAATCACATATCATGTCTAGGGCCTATATGAACTTGGAGCAAGGAAAATTGGAGCGACAACATTGCCTCCACTCGGATGCTTGCCGGCGACTATAACCCTATTTGGAACAGATAGTAACGAATGTGTGGTCAAGTTAAACAAAGATGCTATGTACTTCAACAACAAGCTTAATGTCACATCTCAAGTCCTGCAAAAAAAGCTTTCAGGCCTCAATCTGATTGTCATGGACATTTACCAACCTCTCCACGACCTTGTTACAAAGCCTGAAGATTATGGTAGGTACATTATAATAAATACGTACATCTATCAGATTTTCTACAACCAATAAGTGATTGGAAGTAAACTCTTACTGGGTACATCCAAGAAAGTTTCAGGGGAGAATTAAGTGATATATAATTTGTGGTTTGCAGGATTTGCAGAGGCAAGAAAGGCATGTTGTGGAACAGGGTTACTGGAAACATCAATATTGTGTAACGCTGACTCAGTAGGAACATGCAAGAATGCGACAGAGTACGTCTTCTGGGATGGTTTCCACCCATCAGAAGCTGCAAACAAACTTATAGCAGACGATTTGCTTACCGCTGGCCTATCCCTCATCTTTTAGTTTTAGGAATATTTAATGGATTCTAGTTACAATATTTGATCATTCTATTACAACTACCATGTCCTAAAACTTAGTTGTCCTTTGTAACGTTGTATGTATTGCTCTGTTAAAGCATAATGATTCAAAGTTGTGGAGATTTCCCTCTTTGATTAAATCATATAAATCAAAGTTTTATTTATGGTGAAATCAGAAAGATATAATTTTTCAGTGTTTCAAACAAGATGTCACGATACCATCCACAAACTAGAGCATATCAAAATTTGCCCATCTAGCCCAGCCCTTGAGGAGTGGCGTTCGATTTCCGGTGATTAGGTGTTTTCAAGTGAGTTTATATAGTTTCTCATCAAAACATAAAAACTGTAGTTTCTGCCCGTACTAAGAAAAGTTTTCCAACTAAAAAATTCTTAATCTTAGCAGGTGAGTTCCAAATTTGAAATGGCAGCCTAAGTCCTTAATTTGAATTGACGGGCTTCGACTCTGCAGCCTAAACACATTTATTTCTTTGTGACGAATCAAACTTGTCCATAAGCTCTGTCAGATGGATTACAGCTTAGCGGCGCTGAAGGTTTTCTGCGTCCAACTGAATGATGCCCGCCAAACACCTTCGCAGAACGCCTTCACTCTGGGTGGCATTCTCTTCCAACGCGCCTGGTTACAGGGCGTTTTGGTCTCCAACGACAGCCGTCTGCTTCTCGATGACTCCACCGGTATTATAGAGCTTTCCCTTGCCGGCGAATTCCTCCTCCGCCCTCGGGATGTAGGTAGTGTGCCGACTAACCTTTGGCGCATTTCATCATATACATTGTCTTTACTAATTAAAAAGGACAATTTTCATCTTACACGCACAGGAATGTATGTGATGGTGGTTGGTGGTTATTTTGTTCGCACGGGTGAGAACCCCATGATCAAGGTGAAAGTTTTTTGTTTTTGTTTTCCTTATCTTCCATTATTGTTCCAACTTCCAATCATCACTAAATAATTGGTTATTTCGGTATGAATGTGTAAAACCCATCAGGTTCATAAGCTGGTTGATCTTTCAGCATTTCCAGATCGAGAAGCCATGTGGTATCTTGAAGTTATGGAAGCATATAAACTTTTCTATCAGCCTTTGATTGAAGATTTCATGTGAGCCTCAGTTCTTAAATGGCTCACATGTCCAGATGCTTCAGTGCCCAAGTTGGTTTGTGCTTTGCATCATGCATTTTATTAATTTACATGTTCTTTCGTACCATTTCCTTGGGAAAAAGACAAGACTTACATGGTTTTGCTTGACCTCTGAAAGGAATGCTCAGTTTGCATTCAGTCACAGATTCTCACAAGTATGTCCTTAGCTTTGCTCTTGTTTTTGATGGTTGTATCAGATATCAGACAAGCTTTGGTTGCATGATGAAATGTGGCAATCTAATGTCACTGGTGGTAATACAAATGCTTAAAGATTACTTAAACCAAACAATTTCTCTTCATTTACAGTTTGTGTTGGTGAAAGAACAGAATACATACTAAACAAAAGGTATATAATACCGAATACACACCTTACTGTTAAAATAAAGAGTCACGGTCATTTTAGGAGTCTTTCTAATAATGACTGTTGAAGAAAAAAAAAAAGAAAAAAGAACCTGTTTGGGCGTAGATGAGGATGTCAAGTCCTCGTATACAGTCTACAAAAGTTCCCTCATGAATTCCTCGTATACTTGCTTTTGGGGGCAAGACATCACAAAACCTTGTGCCTAGAATTTTGGGGGCAAGACATCACAAAACCTGAGATTTCCGGAGATGAAAGCAATTGCAGGGATATTTCAAGCATTCCTTTTACTAAATGTCAGCAACTGTTGTGGACCTGAAAAAAAAAGGGCACAGAATTTTGACATTTAGAACATTATTCCAAAACCTCAATTTCTGTCAACTTCAAGTCACGTGTGAAAGGAAATTGCATTTATAGTATCAAATGAGATGTTCGCTTACTTGCCATTTAAAATAGGAGAAACCTAATAACTGCAGAGAGAAAGAGATGCAGCTTACCTGATGTGTTTACAGCAGCAATCTAACAATCTACGGACATTTACGTCATCTACATGAAATTCTTCTGCAATGTGTTCCCTCCCCTGCTCAAAAGAGTCCCTTGAAGTGGTCCACTGATTTAGAATACTGATTATTCTTTTAATCTATAAGAAGTAAAGGAAAACATGGCAATGCAAAACTGCTTTGAAATAGAAGAAATATAATACAAAATCACAGATTGTTTGGGCACATAGAAGCTTCTTAAATCAAAGTCTTGCATTGCTCACTCCAAGCTAACAGACTTCAAAAACAGGATACAGCTATATATCTGGCATTTAATTTTGAGGTAGAACTAGTTGAGTTATTCGATTCTGCACTGAGATTATCCAACTGTCGATCAAGAAGATCTTCCTCAATCAAGTCAGATTTTGCCACTAGAACCAAGACATACTGATGCAGAGTTGATAGATTCATCTCATTTTCCTTGATGCGAACAAATAACCTTGCCATAATGCTCCAGAGCGCACTTCGTGCTTCCAAGTCATCCGAAGCAAAAGCAAGTATATCAAGCAGACCTTCTAAGAAAGGCAAATCTGGACATATCCCAAGTGTCATCTCTATCTCAATATGGGGTCTGATATATGATTATGATCAAAAAAGAAAAGAAGCATTTACAGTGATATGAAGGGATTACCCTGAGATATATCATATGTTAGATCTGGTACATCAGACAGAATATTCGCAAGTAAAACTGCAGCCGTAACACAAGAGCTGGCAACCTGCAGTAATATTTATTGTTACTAGACTTTTAACCTGTACTTTGTACAGTATTTCAAAGATATATTTTGTTATGTATACTCATCTATTTAAGCCACATTAAAAATGAAATAAAAGTAGCAAAAATTAAACATAAGGATTACAGAAAGAAAAAAAACAATACAAAGCCTTAAACATTCCAAAGAAATAAAAGCACTACATCATCAACAATAGTTAACAAAATATATGTGGAACAATCTTCAATGCTTCTCCATGATCATCACACGAAAATTTCACAACTTGCAATTCAAGCCTAAATTCTTTTCTATGGTCCAAATACTTAAAATTAAGAATGACTAAATATTCTCCGTTTTTTATAATAGGGTCTCCTGATGGATAACAATTGAGATAATTTTTATGATGATCTCCAACATACTAATTACAAGCAATGAAAATACTCAAAAACATTGACAAAAAGAGATTTTCCAATAATTCTACAGATGGGATATACCTCAACCTTATCTGGCAGTTTGACCAAATCACAAACTATATTAAAAAGCTCCTTGTTAGAGCAAATTTCTTGGGAATGTCCTTCTAAAGTTGAGAGAGCTTCAATGGCATGAAGAAACACGTCAAAGACAGAGTACCTGAGGAAACATAGATTGAGAAGCAAACCAAAAAGAAAGGAAAGTGCAAATATACGTGACTCTTAAAGAGACAGAGAGAGTGAGATGTAACATGAAGATTCAAATAAAAATATTAATCTGATAAGCAAATTAACCAATAAAAAGCATTCTATAAACTAATTCCAGGCAATAGGCACAGTATACACCAGTATTATAATGCCATTGATATACAGGTATTACAAGAAAAGACAAATCAAATAGAATAAAATAATATTTTATATAATTAATAATTAATATTTTATTAAATAATTAATAATAATTTTATATGATTAATAAAAAATAATATTTAATAACTTGGATTAAATATACCATTTATTCATTTGAACATTAACAGGATAAGGTATAAGTTTTCAACTGCATAGTTTGTGGTTAGCCATGCCAGCCTTCCAATCATTTCTTCACATTTTAAAATAGTTCCAACAGCTACTTCCAATATTAGCACAATAGAGAGCACACATATTAGAATTCAGGAAAGAAGAGTTTCAAAAAGTTACCAAGAGATGAACATAGATAAATTCATCTGAGTTCAGAATTCTTTACCAAAAACATAGAATAAGATACCTATATGAGTAAACCTAAAACAAATAATGTGATCAATGTTTTCAAAAAATTGTTTAACGGATAAAATTTTGTTAAAATAGAAACAACAATTTATTCATCAGAAAATAGTAAAATATTCATGTCCGATCATTGGATACAATTAAAATTATGTCATACCTTTGAGAAACTCTTTCACTAGTTAAATTCCTCATTTCAAAGGCCAAGAGATTGATCAATAAGCTTGGTAAACCAAGCCCCATCAAGGTTGAAAGAAGATGACATGAAACTTCTGCTTGACTCTCAAGGATAGCCAATAGCAATCCTACAATCTGTCAAAAAGGAAGCTTGTTTAGCTATAGGATAAAGCAAAAACTTAAATGTTCTATAAAGAATTACATATCAATGGGGTCTTCTTTGTGTATTGTCCAGGTACAATAATGAAGGTAATAAAATTACAGCAAGGTTGACAACTTATCGAAAAAAGTTAAAAGATTTCGTTTGTGAGAACCTTATCAGTAAACGATATTAACTTATCCTGCATGTTGCAATTAACAACATAGAGAAGATCACATAAAGCACCATAAACTTTGGTCAAATCCAGAGGATATATTGCAAGATTGTGCATCATATAAAAAAATTTCATTAATTCATATCCATCCAAGATTTTCTACAAAACAATCAAGAAACTTGACTCCAACAATTTGGTATCAATGACCATTTCTCTAAAGCTTCAATCTAATGGCTATGAGGAAGTCCGGGAAACTTCCTGCAAAGTGTTATCTTCTTTATGTATAATATCACAAATGGGTATGATTAGATTAGCATCATCACTTATATAAAAAGAACCGTACAAACTTGCTTATACATCATCTGTTTGACAGAAGGCAGATACAAAATCTTGCACAGAATTTTCAGTTACCTTCTCGGACAGCTGTGCATTTAAAGTATTTTCTGCTATCCACATAAGACGACCCAGAATATGCTCAGAAAGCAATGCCTTAGCCCAAGTATTAGATTCACTGCCTTGAAGACCCAAAGACAAGAGCCTGTGTCAGAATATAATGGGTGAGAAAGGTTATAAAGCAGGAGCAAGAACAAAAATCAATTTGTGTCTCTTTTCCTGGATAATCAAATTCTAAGTGATAATAAATTAAGGGTTTGGATTTTAGAAATAGAAAAAAAAAGGCTTTAACATAAAAACCCACAAGCAATTCAAGACACTTCTATGAAAACTCTAAATGCAACAAATGACGACAATAATAGAAGTGATATCCCTTCATGTGTAGAGAGAAGGAATGTGAACAATTTCACAAGTAATGAAAAATCTATGCACAAATGGATGCCCTAATGTGATTTGTGAGAAGTAAACCTTTCATGTTCTTGCAATAATTAAAAGAAAACTCCAAGGACAACGTATTGAATGAAATGGATAAAGGAGAACAAGGTGAAGAAAAAGAAAAATGTCAAGAAACAATTTAACAAAAAGCAGTATCATGCCTTTTCAGAATAAGGGATAAATTTCTCCATAGAACTAAAATTTGAGAGAACAGTCCTTGGATAGTATCAGATATGACAAGATCATAATGGCAATATAAAGTTCAAAAAGAAATATGAAACAATCAAAACTTGTATAGGTGCAAATTACCGACACACTTCACAAAGGCATTGTGGGTCATCTAAAAACAATTGATCAACAATGATCTCAATCATCCCTTCTGTGGAGACTATACGCTTCATCGGAACTTCATGGCAACCTAAGTTTGCAATAATGCCAAGGCAGATTTCCTGAGAAAGAAGAAAAAGGAAAGGAACAATCGAACCCAAAGCATCAAATCTCAGAAAACTAATTGAGTAAACCCACCGTAAAACCACACCAAAATGAGAGAACAAATTCCATAGATCAAGAGGAAATAATGAAGTTGAAATTAAAATCAAAAGGATTTCAATATAGTGAAAATGAGCCTTACTGTAACACGTGCTGATTGGGAAACTTTAAGGTTTGCCAGAAGCACTTCAAGTACAAGGTTTTGCACCTGGACATGAATATTTAGGACATTCAAGTCAATGCAACTATCAGAAAGATAAAATGATAGCTTGCCATAACAACTAGCACGGTAAAACTTCTATGCATTTACTAGTTTCACTAAAAGCCCATGATATTGCATCGTTTAGTAAATGGCGTTCCTCACTTCACTTTTCCAATCATTGCTGAATAGTGGATACTGTGCCTGCCTGTGAATTCACTAGTAATTTTCATATATTTTTTCCAAGAAGACAGAATTATGGAGACTCATACATAGATTTGCTAGTAGAAGTCTTACATGGGCTTCATAAGAAAAACACACATGATCACGATGATGCCTTCAATGCCAGCTTAAGCCATACTCCCAAAATCAAAGGCCATACAGCTTGCAATGAAAAAGACGAAATATTGATACAAGGAAGGGAGCAAAACTAAGTTAAGTACCATTAGTAGTGCATGAGTTGGACTTGCAGCAAGATCCCATAGAACACAACCATGCTCTTCCCAAATATCATATCCTCCTAACAAGGCCCCATCTTCTCTTTGACAAGAAAGTTGATTGACATCCATATCGTCAGGCCCATTTTCTTCTCCAGGAGGCAATTCACTTGCTTCCATTTCCATCCAGCTGCTATTGGACATTTTATCATGGTTGCTTTTGCTCCCCGTATCGATGGGGATAAGTCTTCGTATCAAAGAAATCACATAACTAGGATCAACCGTCGTTGATACATCAAACAACTGCAGCAGTACAACAAATCAAAAATGATTTTTTTGCGCACCACCCACCAGTAAATGCCTCAAATATCGAAAATGCAAAGCCAAGCAACAAAAAGGAAAAGTTATTTGTTTATCGCAGCACAGTTCAATTACCGAATTATGTTAAGCAAAACGAATATGGTAACCTATTCCAACAAGAAAATTTCTAATATTTTATGAATTACAAACCCTAACTTCATGAATAGGGTTAAAGACAATAGAGCCGTTGGATTGATGTTGAGACCTCATCGGGCGGAGGAGAAGGGTGGTGAGCAGGTGCGTCAACTTCTCCTTCTTCTTCTTCTCCGGGATTTGGTTTCACATCCAAGGCCATTTTAGATTCTTTTTGTGAAAATTGAAGTGTATTGGAGCAGAGTCCTGAGTTGACAGTAGCACTATTACTCACTCTTTCTAATTTTAAGTTTTTATATATAGGGTGGGGCTTACTAGTAACCTTTTTTCTTTTTTTTCTTTTACATTCCCATCGACATCGAAATCTCCATCTCCATCCATCATGATTTTGTTTGCAAGTCCTTAATAAGTTTAATGTACATCTCTTCAGAAGAAGTATTTGTACAAAAAGCAACAGATGAAGCTCCAAATGAATTCAGTGAATAAATTCAATCAAGCTTACCAAAAAATTGGACCAAACAGATGATATCCTTCAAACACTCGTGCTTCCTATATTACATCTCCGCTCAAAGGCGTGGGACTCAAAAGAATGCAGTGTGGAAAACCAAACAAAAAGAATGATAAAAAAAATGTAGCACAAATCAATTCCCCATATTTTGAAGGCTTTAGCTCAAGTTCAGATTCTCTGGAACTGGAAGACCCTCAATTTCCATCTACAACAACAACAACTCCAGCTTCCATTTCCCCCTTTTTGTTTCCAGACTCATCGACAACAACTGCTTTAGGATGAAGATTTGGAGTAGAAGGCTCAAGCACATGAAGGCTTGAGGTTAACCATGGATGATTAAGGTAGTCTCCTGCAGTTGGCCTCTTCTCAGGTGAAAAATTCAGCAAGGGTACAATGAATT
>JANIMX020000245.1:427956-441700 GCA_024582655.2 Erythroxylum kunthianum | reverse complement strand
ATCTCTGCTTCCACCTCTCTCTCTCTCTTTTTATCTTTGCTTCCATGCATGGATTTCTCCTCCTGATTAGACTCCGCGAACTCTTTTCTATTCGCTCTTCCTTTTCTCTCTCTCTCTGTTTATGCTTTCTTTGTATTGTTCATTGCTCATCATTACCAAACAAGGGCAACAACCAGACCCACCACCTTCTCTTCTAATTTTCATCTTTTTCAGTTTCCCAACAAGTTAGGGAGCTGGCTGCTACACATTCACTTCAACCCTCTCTCTCTCTCTCTTTTAGCTTGCTTTTTTGTGCATCTAGATCTTGTTCTTGCACTGGAGTTTTATATAATCTATATTGGGAGATGGGCAGCTCAGAAAGCAAGAAAAATTGCCATCCGACAGGATTTAGTCTATTTGTTTTAGCTGTCACTTGCCTTTTTTGATCAGCCTGTCATTGTTTTTTCACACCGGTTCTCTGCTTCAGTTGAATCTGTTTTTAGCTCTTCCCTGAATTCTGGGATTGAAATCCATGGCAGAGGACCAAGAGTTTAAGCATATATGCAGGTTCTGCAGCAAGAGCTTTCCTTGTGGTAGATCCTTGGGTGGTCACATGAGGTCTCATATGATTAATGACGTTTCTGCTCTAACTGATGGTACTAAGATCACCAAGAAAAAGCTCCCACCTCTAACCACCATTGATGGAGGAGCTAACACTAACAGCAATAACCCTGGTACTGAAGCTTCTGGTTATGGCCTTAGGGAGAAATCAAAGAAGACATGGAGATTGGAAGATCATGCTGGTGAAGATAGCTCAGCATTTGACAAGATATGCAAGGAGTGTGGCAAGGTTTTCCAATCTTGGAAGGCTCTGTTTGGTCACATGAAGTGTCACTCAGTAGAGAGAGAAAGAGTGTCTAACAACAATAGCTTAGAAGAGCAGCAAGATTCTTGGACCAGTGCCAACAACCAGAAGCTGGTCATGGATAGCCAATCTGACAATGAAACTGCCGCTCCTAATCGAAGAAAGAGATCGAAAAGAAGAACAAAGTACTTGGGCACTGCAAATTCTTCTTCTCTCTCGTTTGCTAATAATGCTTCCTCTTCTGCTTCTGAGATTGAGCAAGAACAAGAAGAGGTGGCCATGTGTTTGATGATGCTTTCCAAGGATGTTCGTCAATGGGGTGGCTTGAATTCTGTCGCTGAGTCCTCTGATAACAATTCTGCTTTCTTAGAACCCAATCGAGCAAATTCCAAAGTCGAGGGCAAGACTTCAACTTTCAACGGTAGCGAGAGCCTGAAAGTGAAGACGTCTAGTGACAAGAATTTGGAGATTGGCAAATCGGAACTCTCTGCTTCTAACTTTTCTCGGAAAGGGTCGATCAAAAATGACAGAATTAGTAATCCGCAAATAGATGATGAATCTGGTATAGAATTGGGAGCTTGTTCAAAAGAATTTGGATTAGCTCAAGCTGAAACTGTGCCCAGTAAGTGTAATTTAGGCAAAAGAAAGTTAAGTGATCATCTTGATACAGAGTTGAAGCCAACAACTGATGCTCTGGATTCTGAAGCTTACAAGAACCCTGTTAAAGGTAGCAAATTCGAGTGTGCCACTTGCAACAAGGTCTTTCACTCGTACCAAGCTCTAGGAGGCCACAGAGCTAGCCACAAGAAGATCAAAGGTTGCTTTGCTTCCAAAATTGACAGCAGTGAAACTAGCATTGACACAGAAATCTCTCCAGAGCCAACAGCGGACAGTAAGCTTACCAAAAAAGGTAGTCCAACTGTTAACTCGACCACTGATTGTGACAACAAGCCGGATACAAATTATGGGGCAAAGAAGAGTAAAGGACATGAGTGCCCAATTTGTTTCAAAGTGTTTCCATCAGGACAAGCATTGGGGGGACACAAGAGGTCTCATTTAGTTGGGACCTCCGAGGCTAGGAACAACATCACAAATCAAGAACCAAATCCTGCAATCAGGGACTTCCTTGACCTTAATCTCCCTGCTTCTGCAGAAGAAGAAAGCAATGGGCTTGTTGGGTTCAATTCATGGTGGATAGCAAGCAACCACAAGCATGAAGCGCTTGTGAGTATGATCTCCAACTGAATTCTCTACTCCTTCCACAAAGGTCAGAAACAAAGCTTCCAGAGTGTACAGATTCATTAATTCTTTACACATTCAAAAGTAAAAACCACTCAAAAGGTATTCCCCCTGATGGCCTCTTTAACTTAGTCAAATCTTGAACTCAGTGTTACAACTTGTTTCAATGACTTTATTTCCTATATGGTTTTCCAAATTTACTTTTTTTCTTTTTCACTGCAGTTAAACAAGTAGTCTATTTGTTTTAAGCTTTCAGGCATACTAATCTATCAAGCCTGGAAAGCCCCCGACACTGTAATTGAAAGTTATGTTACTAAAAGTCAGAACTGAACAGTAGTTTCCTCAAATACAAGTTAGTCTCTGTAATTGGGTCATCATTTTTACTTGGCATCAAAGAGAAATGAGCAAGGTGTTGAAAATTTGAAGGGTTTGTGTAAAGTAATGGGAGAGGTAGATAGAAGGCAAAACAACTTTATAATATGCACAAAGATAGCATGTGAGTGAGCTGAAGGTGGTTGTTTAGTCACCTACCATAAAACATGACAACCCATCTCACTGACTTCCTTTTCTTCTCAACCTCTATACTTAAGCCATTAATGTAATCCAAGAAAATCCAATCTACCAAGTCTAAGTAGAAGGGTCATCGTATATGGACCACTTCAACTAGTTTTGCTTGTAAAGATTTAGTTCAGAAAGAAAATACCAGCACAAGAAGCTTGAAGATACCATATCTCATTGATGAGATCATAATCTAATTAAAAACCATGTTTACCTTATGTGTCATGGTAAGCAAAATACATGTAGTCCAACACGACTTTGCCATCCTTTCAATTACATTTAAGCACCAACTCATTTTTAGTTGTGATTTGTAAAAGAAATTTCTTTTATTTAAATGGATAAATATTTCTCACTTGCTGTCTATGTGTTCCAAGTTTTTTTTATAGTCTTTATATAACATAATCAATTAAATTTGTAACCTCAAGGATAAACAACCGTCAATTAGATTTAGACTACTTGTTAAACGACAACAAATCCAATTTTTTTTATTTTGCGAGAGTTAGATGAGGGACATCAATTATACGCAGCCTTTCTTTTGTATTTTTTATAAATTAGCAGTTTCCGTGACTTAAACATGTGACCTTTTAGTTACAAATTTTTTTTTTTACCATTACTCTAAAAACTAAGTCAGTGCTCTTTAGGAGCGGTCCACCATCAATTAGATTTAGACCACTTGTTAAAAGAACAACAAAAAAAAAGTTGGCATCTTAACACATAAATGTCATGACCAACAATGTGTTGATCGCGTGCCTAATTCGGCTAAGACTCTTTGGGATTCAACCTCTTAAGACAAGCAAAAGAACTTAATTTAGTGCAACGTTTGAAATAATTACGTTGTTAGGCCCACTAGAACTTGTTCTCAGCTTTCACTTGTTATGGGAGCTTGCAGTTAGCGATTCTTTGTCTAAAGTAGCAACAATCAACTAACTAGTTAGCTTGAATGTTAGTTTTACCAAATTAGGCATTGATCATCAACATGGGCATTTTAGTCTTTTATTGGGAGATAATTTAACAAGAAGTCGTGTACATTTGGAAATGAGGCACTCGTCCAAAACCTTTTTTGTTTTAGGAAAAAAAGTATAAATTGATCTTTCAACTTAGGTGCGAGGTGCATAAAAATCTTCTCAACATAACTTTCCAAAACTTTCTCTTTTAACTCTAAATTCACCGAGAGATTGAGTTTGTACAATACGCTCCGTCTTATTAATGTTGGATTTGTTAGAATGAATTATACAAAAGGATAATTTCGTTATTTTACTACCAAAAAAGAACAATATGTTAATAACTCAACATACGCATAAGTAAAACACCTATAGCTCAATTCTCTAACACTCGTGTCTTTCAACATTTTTCTCTATTGTCGATCTCTAGCACCTGCATATGTATAAATCTCTCTAGTAAATATCAAGCTTTCGTTTCTCTCCAATGTATATCTCCAGCCTCTTGATTCGATTAACGTACCTCTATCTCCTATATTGCACGGGCAATTTGGGTTTTCTAGCTTCCTCTGGGTTCATCCAGATTTTGTTGCTTTGTGTGGGTTCATTTGGTGTTTCCTGCTAATTAATCCCTTGCTTGTTGCTAACTCCAACACACCATTAGTTAGTTGTTGCTAATCAACCATTGTTGCAATCACATTCCAAACAAACGTCATTTGTGAAATTAGTGTATACATAAGAAATATGAGTTGTTAAATTTATTCCTTTGATTACAGCGAAGATTAATCATGTTCTTTATCTATAATAACTCTTGTTCTTTATCATAGAATTAATCATATTCTTTCTCATGGGAGGTAGCACTTTGGCTGCGTGCTAGATTAAACGGCATCTTAGTTAAGACTCATACACTACAATTGTAAACATTAACATATATTAGGATATGTGGATTAAGTAAAGGAAAAGGCTCAAATTGAATATTATGCAGATTATATTAGGATATGCAGATTATGGAGAACCAATTTATTTTGATAGGTGTTTTGTATAATACTTAAAAAAATTGTGCTTATTGGAACAAAATAAATTGAAATATAATATAATTTGATAGGCTTTTTATGTTATACTTCAATTTATTTTGAACTTATAGAACAAACATAATTCAAACCTAATTTCATATACTATTAGTACACTAATTTCATGTTTTTTTGTTGCATTAAGTTATATTGGTTTTTAATATCTTGTGCTTTGTTTTCATTTTTAATTTGTATAGGATTTTGTCAATCATAATGGATGGTGAATCTTTAAGCTCAACTAGAAGAGGTCGTAATGAAAAGTAATACGATGAGGAGGTTTTTTTTGTCGATGTAGAAGTTGAAGTTGTTTGGTTACTTATTGGAACAATGACAATCTTAAAAGAAGATTTTATGGATACCTTAACTATGAAGTATTTTTCCTTATTAATAATCAATTTATTGGTATTTAGTAAGATAAATGTTATTGGTAACTAATAATATTTGTCGCAACACTATTATAGGAAGGGTGATGTCATTTTTTCAAATGGATGGACGAAGATTTCAGTGAAAAGGTGAGACGCATTATAAATAAATTGAGACTTGAGAATAAAAGGTTAAAGGTTGAGAATAAGAAATTGAAAGATAGTATGTGCATGAGCTACAAAGTGAATTGGCAGACATGAAAGTGGCACTGAAATATATAATATTTGAGACAAGAAAATTGTAGAAGGTGATATATAATTACAAAGTATGTGCTATAATATTTGTAGTTATTTTTACAACTATAATTACTGAAAAGTTGAAGAATATGAACTTCATAACATTTGATGTTATGGCAAGAACTGTCTTATTGGATTAAGAATTTATTGAAGTTATAAGGACAAATATATTATTAGCTTCTAAATTGACATTTGTAGTTCACCTTGTATTCAATTGTTGGTAAATCAAATGAACATGATATCCATAACAACTCCAAAATGGAAATTTCAACACTTAACCAACTCCCAAATGGCATAAATAATATAACAACTCCATCAATCATTTAACTAACTTCTATTTCACCAACTTCCAATATGTCACAATAATAAGCAATTTCACAACTTCAATGTTCAACTTGAAATTCCAAGAAATTTCAAGTTCATTACAACTTCAATTTCCAAAGAGGTTTGAAATGGAACAAGTTCATAAAGAGAAATTCACTACAAGTTCAAAAATCAAGTTTCACTTATTCTTAAGGTTGAATCCCCAAGCCTTCTTCTCTTTACATCCCTCTCATTGCATAAGGAAGATGAAGTGATACTATTCTCACCATTCCATTGCAATCCTCTTAGCTAAAATTCAATTTCAGTTTGGGCATTAGAATCTGCAGTAATGGATCTTTGTGAGTTATTTGGCTTCATGATCTAAACATTTTCTTCATGTTGTTTAAACATGAAAATGAACATAGTTATTTAAAACAAAATTTAAAATAATAATGTTAAAATATTCCAAATTTCAGATAGCTTATATGATACTCAATTGAGCCAACTGACTAATTGAAGTGTACTTCATATCCACCCATCCTTCTCCCTTTGTGCCTTCCCTTGGTCCTAGGCCTGACCACGGTTAGGTTTCTAACCAGGTAACCGCCGGTTATATATATATATATATATATATATTGCCAAGGTTTAACCATTGCTTTGGCATACATACCAAGGTTTAAACCTTGGCATATATGCCAACGGTTAAACCTTGGCATATATGTCAATATTGTCGAGGTTTAATCTTGGCATATGTTAAGGTTGTAACTTTAGTTGTAGTTAACGGTTATAAAGCAATATATAATTTTTTTAATACTATAAATACATAATTTCATTCAATCAAATATTTCACACAATTTCTCTCACAACTACATGCTCTCCCTCACTCTCACTCTCACACATAAGTAATAGTGTAACACTTTTTAAGTTTTCAAATTTCATCTATATCTACAATTCATAATTGTTTTATTAATTTATATTATTATTACTATTATTCTTCTTACTCTTAATTGTTAATACATCTATTATTTTCTATTATTATTGGCAACTTCATTATTACACTTTTTTATTATATACTACAAAAATGTCTTCTTCAAGATCAACTGGTAAGAGAAAACAAGTGGAGCAACAAGGCTCATATGATGAATCCAATTTTTTGCTCGGCGTCAATTATACACAATCTTCACCCATTAATGTGGAGGTTGGTCATGGTGACAATGTACAAGAAAGTCAGCAATCTAACCCTACACTAACAGCACGAAAACCTCCGATTAAATCAGATATATTCGAGAAGCATTACAAAAAGATTGCAACTGGTGAAGAAAAAATATTCAACGCGATCTGCAACTATTGTGGATATGGATTTAAATTGAAGAGTGAAGAAGGATATAGAACTCTACGCAACCATTTAAACACCAAACATTACACAGAGACAGGTATTTTAAAATTTTAGACACAAATAATCGGATATGCATTTCCTAATCCTACTTCTTTATTTCAATATAGCTATACCAAAATTCGTGAAGAATTAGAAAAATTAGTGTCTAATTAATGGTGTAATAATATGGAATCATAATATTTAAAGTTCGAAAGTAAGCATGGGACCCAATCCCACTCTGTTTACTGAGGAACAGTTGTGAGCGAGAGGATTAGGATGAATTGGAGTCTATATGTCACGGCACCACTTCAGCCCTTAAAAAGCTCATGACTAGTCCAGGTGGCACTCAGTTACATATATGATATATCCACTAGTCAAAAAGAGTATTCCTATAGTCTTCTCAGGCTTAGAAAGGTACCCTTTTTTTTTCCTGATCATCTTAATGTCTGAAAGGTGTAATCGATTTGGACTCTTGACTATGTTAATTAGTTGTATCTTGATCAATACTCCATCAATGGATGTCGAAGTATTTTGGCTCTTTGTCACAGGTTTATTAGGATTCCTTCCTTTCATCAATCAAGCATTAATAATATGATGGTCTTTTATTCCTTGGTAACACTAAAGGGCAAACTCAATGAATAAGACTCCTCATTTTAAGAAGGTTATCAATTGTAGGCAGTCCTCCTTTTGCTTTTTATTCTTTGGTAAGACTATAATATCAATCTAGCCTTCCGATCATTTAAAATATCTGCCTACAGTCCAAGACTATTGCTTTCAAATTTGTCCACTTGCCTGTTTCAATCTGCTTTATTCATGTAGATTAGCATAATACTGGGCAATCCAAGCGTCAATAATCTTGACCTCAATCTTCCTTTGAGTGATCAACCAATCTGGATCAGTTTCGTTTGCTGGACGTATGTCCAAGCAATGAGAACCTGCAATGATCAAGGACACATAAATAATAGCACCGACCTTTTAAACTCATTTGAGAATTAGGTTTTCCACTTCAATATGTTAAGGAACTATTTAAAGATGACAAGATTTAAAGGCATTATAAATTACTTTGAATAAAAACTATGCAAGATTTGTGGAAGTCTATAAATTTTAAGGTAAACAAGAAATTAGAAAAGGGGTTGAGGTCATACCATTGGTTGTATAAACTGCAACAATAGAGTTTGATATGTCTTCCAGTACCCTACAGTTGGACAGGCACAATGTTATGTATGGGAATACCTACAAAAACAATTAGGGTTTCCTACAAGATTACAGTTTCGAGGTCTCCAAGTGACCTGCATATACAGAGAAAACAAAAAAGTGCTGCCACTTAGATCCTATGCAACTTCACAATTTTGTAAGTACTGTGTGTAGGCCGGTTCACATTAAAGATTAATTTACCACAACGAAATGGTGAAGGTAGAAGGTCATATGTTTATACTTTCCGAAAAGAATTGAGAGGTACAAATGACAACAATTATATAAGTAACTCATACCAGAACTTTTGTAGCATGGGGAAAATTATTTTTATCAGTAATTATACGTAGACTGATTTAAAAACTATAGAAGATTATATAAACGTATTTGAAATATGTTAAGTAGGAATTTTAACAATTAATAAAAGATGTAATTTTATTTTTACAAATAAATTTAAAGCTATTATTAGAAAAATATCAAAGTCCTATGAAAGATTTTTTAAAAATATTGTGAAATATTCAAGATGTAAATGCAATGCTCTTTGATGACAATGAATAAATTAATAAGAGAACATTTTTAAAAGTTTCATAAATGATTTTCATGATTTTATGGATGAAAATGTGGTTACTAAAAAATTATGATCTAAATTAAAACACATAATTTAATAAAAATTAAAACACTTTTATGTTTTAGAATAAAAACTCAAAAACTTTAATTTGTTGTACCAACTCGTTTAGCCAACATTCTAAGATGCTTTAACCATTTATAGGCAAATTAAACAAAATTAAATAGTTTATGTGATTGCACAATGAATTTTGTGAAAATCATCAAAAACCCTTTTCTCCTTTGTTTTACCCGCCAATACTGTAAGGATCTCTGAGGCCGTTGGAAAACACAATGTTGCTACCAAACTCCTTGAGAACTAATTTAATGTCCTGCAATTTTCCAAGACTAGGGATAATTAGTTGGAGATAAATTATATAGATATGTAGCAAAGAAGGAATATCTATATTGGATGCCATCAGAATCAGAACAGGAGATAGATGTGGCCAGAACGAGAAAGAGAGGAACAAGGAACGTTACATGGCCCCCATAGTAAGTTGTGACCCAGTGAGATCGAGGTGTGATGTTATATGCAGTCCGGCAGTAATCGATGAAGGGTTGTGGATCATAATTAGAACTTGGAAACATTGTATTATTGCCATGGTTTATTGGTATTGTCATCTCACTGCATCCCTGCTCACATGCACCAACTTCATTTGTCAAGTCAAGGTCAAGGGATTTAAAGTTCTTACCCTATTAAGATTATTAGACAACTAAGAGCATGAAATCTCAACCGATGTTACAAACTGGACTGCGAAATTACCATTGAAGCTAGATGCTTTGGTGGTACAGATTTACTTACTTTAAGAAGAAACTAAGAGAAAGCAATAATATGTACCTGCCATTCCCAACCCTCGTCTGTTTCAGTGAAATTGGTTGGCGGATTAACGTAGCATGGCAGTATTCCTTCGTAAGCCACAACTCCCGCAAATATTTTGCTAAGAGTGTCATTTCCAAAAGCAGCACCGTCAATTCCATTGCAAATAGCATTAACTGGATAAGTAGGTGGTCTGTCGTATTGAGCAGCACGACAGTACGTGCGGTCCAGATACACCTTGAGCCCAGATGAAGACTTTAAAGGACTGAACCAACAAAATATATTAGAAAATAAATTGATGTACCACATCCACATACCACCACTAGTATGATTACTAATTATCAGAGTGTTATTTTGTACCTGCAAGTGTTGAACTTATCGCTTAAGATTGAAAGACCATTCTGCTGCAGAGCAACTTTGTCTATTTCGTCCCATGACTGTTTTATAGTTTCGAAACAGGTTTCACTTGCTTCCTGCAGAGGGACATACTATAGCTTAGCATAAGCATCTACATTTATTTCATGAATTGTTCAAACTTTTCAATTTGGAATAGAATTTAACGGAGATTAATCAATAATGTTTAGTCCAATACTGCACTAATTACCCGGAAATCCCTGGAGACGACGGAATAGTATCCATCCGGCGGCGTTATATCATCAAAATAAAGAATTGGAGCGGACGAGGCCAGAGCTCCCAGGGCGACGTGGGGATATTTCAGTCGTAACCATGAAGCAAGCACTAGAAGGTATGGATAGTAACAAAACAATAACTTTGTTAAGCACATACCAAAGCTAAGTAGCTAAAAGTTTTTTTTTGTTTTTTATCAGATGTGTGTGCGTAGATAGGTATCTGGTGACCTACTTCCACCATACGACCCTCCTATGACTATCACAGGTGAATTTTCAGCTTGGAACTCCTCCTTTATGTGAAGAAGAATTTCTGCATAGTCTGCAAGAGCTTGGGCCGAATTGAAGTAACCCATAGTGCTTGCATTTCTCATAGCTTCTTCTCTTGAACCAAAAGGGATTGATTGCCCATAGTATCGATGCTGATGTAAAAGGAAAAGCAGGAAAAACCATGAAAAGCAAAAGATAAAAAGGAGAAACATGGTGGACAAAGATGACGACTACTTCCTTAAACGATTACAATCATCACCATACTTCTATGTAAACAAGGAGAGCATCAAAATGCCAGGCGTTGTCTGTAAGAAATCCAACACCGGATAGAGCAGGATCCAACGGTTGTTCTGCGCCAAGATAAGCTAAAATAGGTGAGCTAGCATTTGCTCCGCCCCAATACTTTGAATTGATCACATATCTTTGTTGAAATGTTGTGTAGCTTTCAGGCCTGTAATTGAAGTGATCAAGAGTTTGGTTGTAATAAAATGTTCGGAAATCCTCTGAAACAGGAGCGGCAGCTATCATTGATTTGGACTCTTCGAGGATTAGAGGTCCTAAAGGATCGAGTTTTGGTGTGCCTAACTGGGTTGCATTTAGAGAGGTAATGACAATTATAAAGAACAACTGGATACATTGATATAGAACTACTGGAGAATTCATGGTTTTTGTGATCAAGAAAATGTACATTCACATCATTATATAGGGGTAGGTTTTTTGTTTTTTGTTTTTGAGATTCATTTCATTCGATATCGCCAACTATATTATATACCACAAGCATAAACTGCATGATCGAAACTTACATTTATGTCTGCAACTTGTAGTATGTATGTAAGTTCTAATTCTACAACAACAAAATAAACATTAACAGTCATATTGCTTTTGTAGCAGTGATGTATACTTGTACCAAGAAATTAAAATAATAACGAAGAATCATGTAAGACATCTGTTTGATTTGATTATGTTAACTGCTTATGATATAGAATTTAGGATTTCAATTTATTCGATCAAATTTCAATAATCACAAGAAAGCTTTCTGGAATCCTTGGGGAATTCTCCATTGTGCCTAGGTAATTCCAAGTTTATGATCCCAAGGGAACATGAATTGTTCCAAAATTCTTAAAAAGATACTTTCCGTTCACTACTTTTGGTATTTATTAATGCGGGGCTGGTCGGTTATGCTCGACTTGTTTCAGTAACTTTTGGTACATCTTAAATTTAAAACTTTTCGAGAAGTTGTATTGTCTAAATAAACATCCAAACTATGAATAAGTGTAAATTTTTATAATATTACTGGCATTTTGTTTCAATTTAAATTGTAATTTCCATTATTTATTATGTAATACTTGAACAAACCAGAAAATAATATTAATTAATTTGTTTAAAATCAATATGGTATGATTTGCTTAGATTGTTTCAAATAACATCAAATTGAACTATTTCATTGAAACATTGTTGTTGTCAATTGAGCTTCATATTTACTTCATTTTCACATAATCGTTATCTCTAAAATTAAATCACTTTCTTTACAATTACAAAATTCACAAGGCTTCAAAATATGACTGTTAAGTCTCAAAGGGATATATAATTACTTCAACATCTCTTTTAAGCATTATTGAACTTCACTCTTTATTTTGAATTTAGCATATCCTTATTTTAATGTTTTTAAAAAAAGCATCAATTTTAATACCCTCCTTTTTAAATTGATTTTATTCACCTGCAACTTATTCTTTTAATAAACCACGAAATAATTTCATTTTAATATTTAAAGTTTCTTTTTAAAGGTTAGACGACTCTATTTTCCTAAGAATCTTGATAAGCATTTTAAACTTCTAATTTTTTGACAACTTTGCCATAACATACCTACTTCAATAATTTTTTTTGTATTCATCATAAATTTTAATTAAAGGACTTATCTTTCTCATTAAGTTTTTTTGTCAACTTTTTAAATTAAAATTAAAAATTTTCTTTTGTTTTCGAAATAGAATAACACTTCAATTCTAATGATATAATTTTATTTTCATATTTTAAATAAATTTGTAAATAAATTCATTACATAACATGGATAATTCTCTCTTTCTCTTACGTTACCCAATATGTGTTGTCCACATGTTAGACTTGAAAGTTTGAGGTGTGTTGAGAGTATTTGTTCTACATTAAAAAGCTAAAGGACCAAACATAGGTTAATAAAAGAGTTGGGTTATTCTTGCAATTAATTTTGGGGTGAAACCTCAACTTTCGTCGAAATATAGTTAACAATTTTGATAAACATGCAAGCAACACGCGCAAATGAACTGCAACAACAATTATATTGAGCATTCTTTGTAAAATTTACTTGTTCTGTGAATTGATTCACACTTAAGGTCTGCAACTGCAAGCAGACATGTTCACTGTGGCTATAGTCAAATTGTTTCTTGAGTATTGTGTTTGCTAGAAAATTGTTTTACATAGAATTAGAACAGTGGAAAAGGAAAACATAAAATATTTTCTAAATCTTGAACATAAGAGAAAAAAAAATCCTAAATCATTTAGCTGATGAGATGATGTTATCAATTGTAATTATTAATTTATTTACTTTTTTTCAAAATTTTTTTTGTAATAATGTATTCCAATAATGACTTAACATCAAAACAAAACATGTAATCATTAAATCAGGATCGATAATAATATATGTAAATGCAAACTTGGTTCCATGATATGTGTAGTATGTGGAAAATCTTTATTTCCTCTCTGCTTTCTGTTCTTTTCGTTGTTTCACAATGGTGCAGAAAACAACTTCTCTCTTCAGTATATTTCTTGGACAGTTTTCTTTTCTTATGTTATGTCTTAAATCCTTAACATGATGCCCATTTATACCATCATAGAAAGTGAGAGGAAAAGGGCATTGAGCCCATTTGAGATCAACTCTCTAATTACTAATAACCATTATTTTGGGATCCTTTTATTGGACTCAAAGTGGCATGGGCCACATAATAATCTAACAATTTCCCACTTGGCCCATGTTACGACTTGGTGATTCAATAATAAACTTTTAGTGCACACAATACATGAAATCGATCAAGTCATCTTTAATTGCGAATTAAGATGATGGGATCATAGTGGTCACAAGTTATATAACATGATTCCTTCTATGTATCACATAATCAACTCAACTCATCAAACCTTACGTGGATAATTCTGTAATTGTTATCGCACACAACAATTATTGTATACATCATAATATAGATAACAATTAAGAGAGCAAAATATGA
>JANIMX020000245.1:290931-305750 GCA_024582655.2 Erythroxylum kunthianum | reverse complement strand
TTTCATCAGAGAAAACCTTTGTGGAAATTCCCAAATTCAACTTAAAGAGATATTGTAATTTGAAGTAGGAAACAATCAAGTGCAAGTGAATTTGCAGAAAAGAAAATTTCCTGAGTTGCAGTTCTTTGAAACAAGGAATAGGGATGAGATAGAATCCTTCTTCAGATCAAACTTCCAGGTATCTAGTGTTAAATCTCTTCCCCTAAAGAGAAGTAGAAGTTATTGAGAACATCATGTATCTTTATATGTTTTGCGTGTGTACATATAATTATATATGTTCAAGATAATACCGATTGTATTATATATATGTATGCAACTAAAACATCCTTTCCACAATTCTCAAGCTGTCTTATGATTCTACAATCAGTAATAATAGTCAGTACTGT
Source organism: Erythroxylum kunthianum (assembly GCA_024582655.2). NCBI lineage: Eukaryota > Viridiplantae > Streptophyta > Magnoliopsida > Malpighiales > Erythroxylaceae > Erythroxylum > Erythroxylum kunthianum. The sequence goes on along the minus strand of JANIMX020000245.1, from coordinate 305,364 downwards.
TCAATAAGTTGACTATGAGTAATGACTAACAATCAACGAGACGTTGATGTAAATGAACATAATACACTCCGGGCAGGTTCTTAGCTCCTTAATTTTTGGTTGCAACTTTTTCAAACAATGTGTATGGCATAACTCGTGTAGAACAGTGGTTTTGTTTCTTGCCCCACATTGTAAGAACAAAATCTACAGGATTGTTTCTCTGTCTTTACATTTATTTTGGATAAGAGTAAACTTGCTCAAAAGGAATTGAGATAGTGGCTGGGCAGGAGAGAGATACAGCGAGCAAATGCTATACCTCTTGCTTCTCGAAGACTGCAGGCGTAGTCCCAGAAACCGGTGAATGTATAGAAATTAAAGCATTACTTAGCTTGTTTGAGATGAACATTTATTTTGCGATCTTGATTCTCTTTGGTCGATTAAGTATCCACTAGTGATATCTGCAGGTTTCGTAGAAGGGAGATTGAGAGTTTTGAGTAATACTAACGTCGACTATATGCATCGTAAGCAATCTCACATTAAACCTTCTCAATTCCAAGATGAATTAGTCAAATATGGGTGATCTTAGGTTTAGTACTTTATATGTGGGAACTAAGGGTTGGACTGCGTATTCAACTTTTGAGAATGGTTTTCGTCCCATATCAATGAATTTGCTCATTATATATGGATCAATCATTTCAAATGATTTGACATATAAGTACCTAAGTAAACTTTTCAGAACTAGGACTTGATTGTTCATTAATATTGTCTAAATAAGTTGATGGCATATATTCTTTACTAATGATTATTTGCTCCTTTTTAATATTGCAGTAATATGCTTCAATCCCAAGTGTGTGTAGCATGTAATCCTACTAGAAATCCTCCATTATTTTTGTTATTAGAAATAATGTGTTGCAAAGTATACAGGAATTATATGAAGGAAAATCCACCATTCTAAAGTAAACAAGTAGTCTATAAATCACGCAATTTAGAGTAACATATTCAGGTCCTATTATTTAATTGGTCGAATTTTTTTTTTTAATATTGTATCATAGTAATATAATAATAATTTATTTGAAAGGCATACAGAAATGACATTAAAGACTCCACCAGAATTCAAATTATGGTACAACCTTTTATATTTCTCAATATAACCAAAGATATATAACTTAAAAAAAACCAGCAATCACTGTCGTAGCCACACAGGGTATTGTCCCTGTTTCTAGCATTTTGAAGCAGAGATTCCTTCCTTCGTGCATGTGTCCAGACATATTACCGTAATTCAGAGGTAACTACCAAGCAAATTTCTGTGTATCACTTTCCGTCCGAGTATGCAGACTCTGTCAACAAAGTAAAGTTCAAGAAAAAGAGACAACACAGGGGCTAGGATTGTGTTGTTATTATTTTTATGAACTGAAAGTTCACCCAAAGTAATCTCAAAGGTATTGCAAACCAAGATTTTCCACATTTAACACCACTTCCATTATATATGTTAATAAAATGAATTTTCTTTTTATTTACAAGGGATTCATTTTAATCAAATACATATAATCCCTCATGCACAAGGCTTGGATTCTACTAAATGAACAGCTCCTCCTTTTCAGTCCAACCATATTATTGTGGATTTAAGTTAAAATGCTTACTTTAATGTTTTTACAAATACAAAGCAGAATAGTGATAATAAAGTGAAATGAAATTTTAATCTAATTTCAAAAAAGATGAACGAAAAAAGACAGAAAGATAAATATCTTTGTTTATTGTTAACACTAGAGCATTAGTCTTTGAGATATCTTGAGCGTAAAACAACAATCAATTCATTTTGACGTGATTTACTTCTTTTGTTTTGGTCTTTGTGGTGCCTAAGCCACCGTAGAAAGATCCGAAATGTAATAAGATCTGATAGGCTATAGCATTCTTATGATTTCGATATTACGGCTCAAATACTATTTAGGCAAGGCCTTCAAATTTCTTGTGTGATACTGTGCGAGGGACATTGTGGATTACCATATGTTACACATCTACACCATTGCTTAAGGAATACAAAGGCTAAGCTCAAGGTACATCGATCGTAACAGTATCCTGAGGCTAATCTCGTGCCTGGTCAACACCAGGCACATCTTTTAAAAGATCAACCTTTAAGTATTTCTTTTGATTTTCAGATACATTATTCACTTCTTTTTTCCAATTGTAGGCGAAAATCACGCAAATCACAAAAGCCTCAACACTTTCAAGTTACGATCAGTTGTTACATAAATAATGGTAAACAGTTTTAACAGCACAATCTATACAGACTGCATCCAATGGCTGGAAGCCTGGAACTGAACAACTTGCAAGTTATGGATTAGGCAAAAACACTCCACCAAAGCAATGAACGTGGGACAGTCGGAACTGGTTGGGTGTTTTAATAATTTAATAAAACTGCACAAAACAGTACACGCTTCCGGTTAATTCTTGGGACTAAGAGATTATCCATTTGCTCTCATTTTTTTATTATTGAAGAAAATATTATAGAAACCTCCCGAAGTGGTGCGCTAATCAATGAGGATAATACTAGAAATGTCAGCACGGTACAAGATCTGGGAATCTGCTTCTTAAACTTTACCAGTTACTATCTGATTTTTACCCACGTAGCCATTCAACAGAAGTAATTCGACACCTGTCGACCCACATGTCCGCCTCTAGTGATTTCCTTCACCAATAAATATATATATAGATATCCTAATTAAACCTTGAAGGTAAAAGAAATATTTGAAGAGAAGCAGAAACCAACACATAATGGCTCCAAGGCGTTCAGGGAGGAAGAAGTTGGTAGAAACTGTGACGAGGAAAGTTGTTAAGGAAACAGTGCAAGTATCAATTATGGAAGGAGACACCCGAGAATCAACTCAAGAGGAACGATTTGAAGATGCAGAAGAAATTGATGTTCCAGTAGAAGAAATTCTGAGGAGGACCATTCCTGTTGAGGAGAAGACTAGTCAACAAGAGGAAGAGTCAAGAGAGCTTGAAATTCCTGTTGAAAAGCCCAGCAAAGATGTTGATGTGGATGGTGTTGAAGAGCAAAACGAAGTACCCTCAACAGAAGAAGATAGGAATAAAGAGGAGCAAATAAGTGAAGTTTTTCAACAAGAGCCATCAAGAGAAAGAGAGGAAGAGAGGAATAAGGAGGATCAAGCAAGTGAAGTTTCACACGAAGAGGAAGTCAGGAAACGCCAAAAGACGAAAGAAAATGAAGCAGAGATGACAACAGAGGATGTTTCTCAAGAACCAGAAACACCAGCACAGAAAGAAGCAAAAAAGAAGACACAGAGACGGGAGACACCCGGGGAGAAGCAAAGTAATAAGTTGGCGAATGAGAGGAAAAGGAAGAGAAGACGAAGAACAACAGTCGATGGTGAAGGTGGTGTGGGTTACAAAAGGTATGTTCATAGGGTTCTAAAGCAGGTGCATCCAGAGCTGAGGATATCATCAATGGCAATGAGTGTGATCAACAGTTTGATGAAAGACATGTTTGAGAGGATTGCAGATGAAGCAGCTAAACTAAAACAGTACACCAAGAGAAGGACCCTGTCGTATAGGGAGATTCAGGATGCAGTGAAGCTGGTTTTGCCTGGAGAGCTTGGAAAACATGCCATAGCTGAGGGGTCGAAGGCCGTCTCCAATTACATGTCCTACGAGGGGAAGAAGTCCAAGTCCTAGGTTGGGCTGCATAAACCTTTTAAGCTGTGTACGTAGTGGAGTATATGAGAGTTGTGTAGAATTTGTAATGACCCCTGATTTTTGGTCGTGTGTTGTAAAAGGGTAATTCAGGTGAAAAGCAGGTACTGCCTGCTTGCAGGTCTCGGAAACGTTTGCTTTGTGGATTATTATTTATTTATTTTTTTCGTTTTTCTGGTTTAAGTGCAATTTCTGATTCTCCCCTGTCCCAGTTATTCCCAATGTACGCATGGATATACGTTTATATTGTGTTGGCAAGCAACAAGCATCAGATTTAGAGATTTAACGTAATACCAAATCATTAGGGGTCTTTTTTTTAAATTACAAAAAAAAAATACTCCTCGTGGGCAGTATTAGTTAGGCACTGTAAGTTCCAGATTGATGAAAGCTCATTCGTCTAATATTTACCAGATTTTTCTTATTTTTATTTAATTTGTGGGAATCAATTGTGTCCAATTTGGACACAACCTCCAAATAGCAATTATCCTTGACCAATAAGAGATGAATGGTGAAGTAGACGTAAAACTACTACTAGGTCAAAACATGGGGCGCTGTTAGGTTCTTTCAATCTCTGATTCGTTACATCATTTATCCGCAGAAACCAAAAATCTCAACTAGAGTAGAGAGATCAGATTCGTCTTTAATAAGAAATGGAAAATTATGCCAAATTTTCCTTAGGCATGATAAAATAATATACATTTATTTTAGATTAATATTTAACCGTTCTATATATACCATAGAACTACGATCGTTCATGATGTCTCTCAAGTATAGGGACGCCTCCACAAGGCACAAGAAGCTGCAAAGATAATGCACAAATATTCTGAGACGAAACAACTTGAAAAGGGCCTTATCCTTATCTAAGGCTGTTTGCTCTCTTGGCTTACTTGCACTCCAATTTTGTCCCCACTCTCCACGTTCCTTCGCTTTTGTCCCCATCAGCAGTCTGGTTGAGTGCGATACGACGGTATTCCCACAGTAATAAGCAACGGGTTTACCCCATACTGAATACCTTACAAGGGCTAGTTAACAGTACAAGACAACGTAGTAGTAAGTATTAGTAGTATTACCTTACCCCTATCTTGTTAGTTGTTCCTACCTATCTCTCTCTCTCTCTCAACCTCAGCAATCGCTGTCATCACACTCGCCTACTTCAAGTATGTAGAGTCTATATGGAGATTATGACTTTAGGACTACCTCAGTCTCTATAATTTAATTCCCTCTCGTTATCTCTTCTGCGTGAGTTCATGTCGGATAAGTGCCAACTGTTACCGTCTCTCCTCTAACGTTTCTTGCATTCTTGATTAGTTTTTTTGTTCATGAAGCCCTACAGCCGTAAAATTTTAGTTATTCCCGACGATGCCCCTTTTCAAAGCATCAGTCCTACTACCTCTGAAAACTATTCCACTACCACTACCACTACCAATTCCTCATCTCTACAACAACTTTACGCTACCACTTTACAGCCACCACCATCGCAGCCTCCAGAACAACAACAACAATATAATCAGTACTCAAACCCCGTGCCTTTTGACTCATCCATGGCCTTCACTGTCTTTGTCCTCTTGACAGCCCTTTCCATCGTCGGCTTCTTATCTATTTACATTCGCACTTTCACCACTGATGAACAAACAGACCAGCTTTCTTCTCAGCGCCATCACCGGCTAACCACCTCCCCCCGCAAAGGTTTAGACCCAGAAATCGTGAAGTCGTTGCCAGTGTACTCCTACCACCACGTGGAAGTCAAGTACCAAATGGAGTGCGCAATTTGTCTCGGTGAGTTTGAAGAGAAAGAAAGTGTTAAAATGATACCAACCTGTGAGCACATCTTCCACTCCGAGTGTATAGACACGTGGCTAAAGTTGCACGTAACTTGCCCTGTCTGTAGAGGAACCCAATTCTCCGACTGCGGCGCAAACGGTGGGTGCGGTGGCGGTGGCGACATAGATGGGAGATCAACGGTGGAGGATGGTCAAATGTCTATAGAGATTAGCCAAGTGGGGACATTGGTTGGCCGATAGCTATTCATGTAGCTTTTGACATACGTGTAAAAATCTGTGTAGATAATCTAGTTGGAATAGCGTATTGGCTTGGGAATTGATATATCTTTATCAATGGCGATAATACAAGTAAATATGTTTTTTTTTATAGAAATACAAGTAATTAATGTTAATAGAGTCGACCCGTAAGTACACTTTCTCAATTATTTATTAATTTACTAGTTACATGCTTAATTTAATAATGGAAAGAGTTAATTAACTACCAAAATGGCTGTGACGTTATCATGAATAATATTATTTAAATTAAATTTTATATAACATATATGAATAATTTAAATAATAATAAGTACTAAAATGATGATAATATAAATGAGTTTAATTTAATAATTATTCATGCACAAAGGTTAAATATTTGGTGAGAAAATGGTACGCAATTGAATATGAAATTTGTGATGATTAACTTCCAATCGAATGTCATTTTAGTAGATAATTCAATCGAAGTAATTAGACAATCCTTAAAATATGTGTATGTTAGAAACGGGGTTACAAATATATGGGACACAAGTATATCACAAAGGAAAGTGATGTCGTTTCAACATTACAAGGAGAGGGTGATTTTGAGACAAACATAGATAATATTTTCGTTGGTTGAAGGCTAACGACTAGTATAGTTTTGTTTTTTTTTTTTTGATAACGTGGGAACCTAACGACTAGTATAGTTGATGTCAATAATGAATGTAATTAATTTTTAAGAATTTAACAAATGAGAAACTTTGATTCTCTCCTTGTAGTTATATTATTTCCAAGATTTCTCCCTAATTTTCTAATTTTAATTATAATTAGAGTAACTAAGAAATCAACACTTAATTTTTTAGTTGAGTGGGTTGAGCCATAACCAGAAGAGACTTGGGATGATTGAGGAAAAACATGAAGAATCAAATGCATTAGTTAGAACTGAGATGAAAAAAGTATTTAAGAATTGAAATAATGGATATTATTGTTGCATTAATAGACTATGTAGATGAATCAAAATAAAAAGATGGAGAAAGAAAATATAAGGGTTTCATAATATGAACTATATGATATACTATATAGTAGCCATTATAATATAGTGACAAGATTCGATAAAAACAGAGTTTATAATTCTCAACAGTGAAGGATTTAAGGTAAAAAAATTTAAATTATTTTAAGAAATTTGGTCGATCAATGTGAAAATTTAAATGACCAATATTAGAATTTTAGATAAGTTGGTTAACAATGTGACAGTCTCATGAAACATTATCTTCTTAGAATATATACCAAGAGCTTGTGACCATATTGGTCAATCAATATACTCAAAAAGTCGATCAATATTATTATTACTAACCATTGTAACGGTTATCTTTTGCTTCTAACAACTAGTTTTGATTATTTTGAATAAATAGATCATATACGAGTTGTGAGAGGGTCGTTAGGCATACTAGAGAATTATTCTAAAAGTAATGAGAGGCTAAAGAAATATGTTTGAATTACATAACCTATATTGAGTCTTTGTTCATTTGTGTGCGCAAGAGAATGAGTTTTTGAGTTGTATACTTTTGTAATCGAGAAAATTACTTGAGATACATTTTGCAAAAATTCCTCTTGGCCTGGAACAAGATTTTTAAAGGATTATTCTTCACTTATAGAAAATTAAGATGATTGTAAGGATTTTTATTCATTGGTGGCAAAAAGTTTTTTGTATAAAAGGCTACTACTCACCTATTCAAGGAAGAAGATAGGAAATTTCTAAGTGGAGCTTAGGGAGTATAAGTGAGATAAAAATTATTTTGTTAAATCACTATAAATTAGTTTTTATTTCTCTTTCCTTACTCTCTTTTATTATTATTGTATTTGTTTTATATAAAGTTGTCACAATCTTTCATTAGAGTATAAAACTTATTCAATAATTTAACAATAGGACAAAAAGTAAACATTCATAAAATCACCTTCTTTTATGTGCCATCTAGGAAACAACAATTGGTAGTAGAGCTGATCTTATTCATTGCATATATATTTCTATGAAATTTTGAGAAAAGATAACTATAAAACAATTTGATACAACTTTTAGCCAAAGAAGTTAAAACACATACAGGCCCTTATTTTTTTATGGAGATAATTACCTTTAACGGGAGACTAATGAAATGCTTCCTTTTAGCTGAAGGAGTTGATCTTTAGGAATGCTATAGATATTTCCTTAAGTCCTAATGAAATTCTTAGTAAAAAATAAAGTGGAGAACAAGCTACCAAAGAAGGGGGTGAGACAATTAGGAAAGAATACTCATTGTATTAAATAGTAAGGTCATACAATTTTTATTTTATTCATTAAATAGAAATAAATCCAATATAGTATGCACGTGTGAAACAATTCAAGAGATATGACATACACTTTAAATCACAGACAAGAGCACCAGTCAAATGAAAGATAACAAAGTGATAACAAAGTGAGCATGTTTGTGTATTAATATAAATTGTTTCATATGAAACATAATGAATCAATTTCTAACGTGTATCCTCGCTTCATTTATATTATTAATTCTCTTAAAATTCTTGTTAAGAATTACACTAATATTGAATTGGTAAGAAAATTGCTTAATCTTTACCAAAGTTTTGGGAGGCTAAAGTGACGACCATATAAGAAGACAAAGATTTAAGCACCTTATTATTAGATTAGCTAGTTAGATCAGTCATCATCTATGATATATAAATGAATTAATTGTATGAAAAGGAAGTGACTCTAATAGGAAGAGATCTATTTGAAGTATAAAAGGATGAGAAAGTTGATGATGAGGAAACATCCATAAATGAGAGTTATGAGGATAATATAAAGTTCATCACCAAAAAATTTAACAAGTTCTTAAAGAAGAAGAGGGACAAATAATTAAAGAAGAAGAATAAAGGGCTTAAGGTTACATGGAATAATACTACTAGTTTGGAGAATAAAAATTTCATAAAACTAGTGGCAAGTATATGTTTTATGGACAATAATGATGAAGTATCCTCTTTCTCACATTTTTGTGGTGATAATGATAATGATGATTATGATGTTGATATTTCATATGATGAGTTAGTTGAATGTTTAGAGTCTATGAGCATGAAAAATGAAGAAAGTAACTTCCTAGTATAAAGAGGCTTAAAAAATCTTAGAAACATATATGATTAAGAATGAGAAATTTAAATGTGATACGCACGATATCATAGAATTTAAGAATAGGATTGTTGCCAATGATAAAGTGGATGATTTGTTGAATAAGAATGAGGCATTGAAGAAGGAGATTAATGTCTTAAAAAGAATCATTGTCTAAGTTCACTTTAAAAAGTGAAAAATGAATAGCAAGGTTGGGGCATAAAGGAGCTTTAATGATAGGCTTGGGGTTAGTTTCACTTGTAGATGTGCACCATCGAATGCTAAGACTATTTTTGTAAGAGCAAAGTATTTACATGATAAGCCTATGCATAATTCATCATATAAGCATATTGCATCTTCTAAAATATAAAAATCACATACTCATCCATCATCCACTAGGTCCCAAACAAAAGAAAATTTTCATGCATTTATATATACGTCACATTCCAGACTTGGGGAACATAGTGCAAAAATAGGCACAATTTTTATGCAAGGTAATTCCAAAAGAACATGAACATCCTTCTCACTTATATTAAGTCCCTTTATCATCAAAATGGCATAACAAAGTTTATTATCATCCTAAAAATTATGAGAAACAAAGAAGTATGGTATTTTCTTAAAATAATCAAAGGTCATTTTTTAATGAAAAGAACATGTCATATATACCAAATCATTTCTTTGGCCTCCCTATCATATAAGGAGAGCTTCCTAGTCCTACATATCTATATTTATATGCCATATTAAATCTTTCACATATGACATTAGTATTTTCAAATTTTTATATGATATGTTATTTTTGTAGTGATTATGAAAATATATATAGGAATTATTTTTTGAAACAATGCTTATTAAGTTAATCCAAAAATATATATGTTGAAAAATATTTAAGCACTAATCTTTGTACGATTACCTAGAATATTTTTATTTCTTTGTCTTATAGGTTTATATTTGATATCTTCTCCATTGATATCAAATAAGGAACAACAATAGTATCCCTAACAATCTTACTAGGTAAGTAAGTTGATAAAAAAGGCTAACTATTGAACAAAATAAGAAAGAAAAAAGGTAATCATTAGCAGTACATAAAAGGAGGTATACATTTGCTTTCATATTAGAAAGATTTTAGCATATTGGCTTCTCATACATATTTAAGGGTAAAAATCATTATCTCATATACCTAATGGGAGAAATATTTATTAATCTTTAAATTGGTACATGATTTTCTTCAAAATTGCTCATTTATTGTATTCTTTACCCATGTGATATAGTTTTATTAAAAAAAGAGAGAGGAAAGTTATCTATTTTTTTCTTTTGATACTTATAGATTTATATATATCATATATCCTTTTTAATCTTGACAAAAAGTGGGAGAGAATAATGATATAATTTCATGATGCATGAATTAAGGGAGAATATAAATTACATATTACTTTAGTATAAGGAAACAAACTTAATGTCATTTATTTTTCCTAATATCACTAAATATTTTTATCATAGAAAAGATAAAGATTGTTAGACCAAGTGAAAATATTCTTAGTGATAACAAAAATAATCCATAGTCTTAATGACAACAAAATATATTACTATTAATATTTTTTATTCTTGGTGATATTAATAAGTTAATATGTGAAAGATCAAGTTCAATCAAATGGTAAAGTGTACAAAGAAGTCAATTGAATCAATTGAGTAATCAAAAGATGAAGAAAATAAACAAAGTGAAGTATATATGCAATTCAAGTGAATAACTAAGAATAAAGAGAAATTAAATACATCAAGATTTGAGAAAAATATTGCAATCCTTCTTGTAATATTCTCTTGATTATTTTAATAAATCAAAAGCTAAATCATTACATGATTATTTGTATTTAGGGCATATTGCATGTATTTTGTCATATTCAAAAGGAAATTTAGAAAATATTTTAAAGAAAATCCTCCTACAAAATACTTTTGGGAAACTTTTGAAACAATTTTGAATCAAGTTTTTTAAAAGAGATTATTTGATCTTTGAAAGAACTTAAAAGGTTTCATAAACCTCTTTCGAGAAGTTTGGTCGACCAATGTAAAAATTGAGACGAGTAATTTGAAGGTTTTGGATAAACTGGTCAACTAGTATAGTAGTGTGGTTGACTAGTACTACCAATCATTATAATGGATAGTTTTTATTTTTTAATGATTTTTAGGCTATTTTGAGTATAAATAGATCATATATGATGTAATGACCCGAAACCTACCCTAATAGAAATTGAGTAATTATGCGTAAAAATAATTGCTTGAGTGTGTGTAAAGTTGTAAAACTGGACTAAGGATAAATGTGAAATTTGGTGTTAAGCATGTATATACACATGTACAAATACACGTATAAATAATTTCGGGCTTTTGGACAGTGAGAAGGAAAAGAATTTGGAAATTGAGCTTGGCAAGATCCAACAAGAAGGGCCCAATATACATGTATCAAGTACCATACATGTATAAATACATGTCACTTGTTAAGACCCAATAGGATTGTGACATGTGGCATGAGTTGGTAAAAAGACAAATAGCTAATTTTGTCTCCTTCCATCTTGTTTGTAGCTGTCAAAAACAGAGAGAAAAGAAAAGAAGGAAAAGTTTTGTGGGTTTTGTGTAGAAGAATCGGTGGAGAATAAAGAAAGGTAATACTTGTTTTTAGATGGGTTGAAGAGTATTTTTACTATTATTCTTTCAAATTTTCGTATGAAATTCTGCCATTTTTGAGAAAGTTTTGGTGATTTTTGTTTTGGTAGAAAGTTGATAAATCAAGTGTTGGAATCTTTTGGATTGAAGATAAAGCTTGGAAACAAGGTATGGAATGTATGGAAAGTCAAATATGTATGGATTGTATGAAAAGTACGATTTTGTAAGGATTGTGATCTAGTGCTGTTATGGTTTAATGTCCATAACTTGAGTTTTGTTAGTCCAAATGAGTCTAGGTTAGAACCGTATGAAATTAGACAAACATTTTTACAATTTTGGTGAAAGGGCATGAAGTCTAATTTTTGCTCTAAGTTTTAGAAAAACTGGTTGGAAGTTAGTAGAAATTCTGTTGTGGTTTGGATGAGTTATATCTGAACATACTGTGATGTTTTGATCATAACTTGAGTTGTAGACATCCAAATTGGATGATTTTAGTGGAAAATGAAAATGTACACCTAGGGCTTGATGTTTTGTGAAATGCACTTTTTCCAAATTTGGTTCCAAAGTGGTTCAAAAAAGCGTTCGAAATTTGTTCATAGTTTTCGTTCAGGTTTTGCAGGTTCTGGAAAATGATTCCCACGATCGTGGGAATCATTGAAGTGAGTGCCACGATCGTGGGAACTCCCAAGATCATGGCAACCTTGTCTACGATCGTGGCAACTCCCACAATCATGGCAATGTACCCGAGAGCAGAAATTTTCTACCAGAACTTAATATTTTGAGGATATCTTGAGCTACAAATATCAAAATTGAGAAATTATTTGTTTCTTGGAAACTAGACACAATTATTATAAAATACCAAGATTCGAATTCGTCCTTTAAGAGGTTCAATTTTGGACTCCAAGTGAACCCTTAAATTTTGCCCTATCATTTGACGAGGCAAAGAAAGTGTTGTGGTATTCTGGGAACATATCCTAACATACAAACCTTATGAGAATAGGTGAGATACCATTGGAAAGCTAAGAGGATGAGGCATACGAGCCATATAGGTCCATGAACTAAAAGTGACAGTAGCTAGGTGAAATTGTGAGACGAATATGAGGTAGGAAATTTGTCAATATTGGAATTGGTTTCCAAACATATTTCTATCCACGTGAGAGGAGATGATGTATGTATGCTTGTTTTTTATTTTCTTTATTTTATTCTTGATGCATTAAGCCTCAATGTGAGCATAATGAGGCATATGTGAGATAATTATGTGTGAGAATATGCATGTGAAATGTGCGATGCATAAATTATGATCTGATTTTTCTAAATGTGAAATAGTGACTTTAGCCTGCTGAATCTAATTAAGGGCAAATAGGGATGCCTAGAAGGACCTGTAGCTACACCATCTGTCATATGTTATTTGGAGGCGATGCCACATAGTGACCGTGGGTCACCACATCTGTCAATATGATCCGTTACTCGTGTCTGTTTAGATAGTGCAGGCTTTGAGTTTTCTAAAATTTGTTTATGAAATTTTCTCACTGTGATCTGCATATTTCGCAATATTTCTGTAAATTGCATGTGACGAGGGATAGTTTTTCCTTCTTCTGTTTATTTTCTGTTCTTTTTGTACTTTCCCACTAACCGAAATCTTAGCACGGAGTATTTTTCTTCGTGTAGGTTAGGATCAGGGAAAGGAGCTCACAGGGAGGTCGGGGTCGTAGAGGCCAACGGCGTAGAGTCTTTAGTGTTTTGTTCTTTTGTTTTGTCTTCTGTAAATTTGTACTGCACTATTTTTGTAACGACCTGCAAAGCCTAACTGCTTGTAAATATTTTGTAAGTAGCCCACGAGTTTATTTCTATTATGGTCAATTATGTTGTATTCTGTAAATGCAACGTGGCTCGACCACACTTGTTGTTCTTATTTTCCGCTGTATGTATGTGACTTTCTGAGTGAGAGCGATCAATTTATGCTTCTGCAACTCCAGGAGAGGCTGTGAGTGTGAGTGATCGAGTGTGATACCGGTAGCGTCCGGCATTCCCTTCTAGAGGGTGTCAGGGCGTTACAATTAATGGTATCAGAACACGGTTTAGGTGGTTTTGGGCTTAAACCTCGTGCTTAGAATGTGTCTATCTGTCTTTGCATCTGTTTGTCTGAGTTCGCGTCTAGTACATGTGTGAATCTAGCCTATTGCAGATCATCCTATGCGTCGAAATTTTGGAAGAATCCCAGGGGACAGTTGATAAGGATCAGTAAGGTGATCAGTTAGAGTGCAACCTCCTGGTAACCAATTCGTTGATTTAGAGCGTAGGCGAACCAGGTTTGGAGTCTTTGTCTCGTTATGATCTAAGTAACGAAGTTTGACCAGTGTACGGATATTTCTTGTTCACCTAAGTTGAAAGTCCAATGTGTTGTTTCCCTTATTCAGGGATCAACATATGACTGGTGGGCTTTTATTATGCAAGATCCAGCATTGCCTAAACCATTGACTTGAGAGTTGGTTGTTCGGGCCTTTCAAGATAAATATATCTCTCAAACTTATAACAGTGATCGTTGGAGGCAATTTCTGAGTCTGAGGTAGAGACAGATGATAGTGGCTAATTATGAAAGGGAGTTCCACTGGCTGAGTAAGTATGCTCCAGCCTTGTGATGACGGGGGAGTTCAAGACACCGACAGTTAATTTTGTTTCGATGAGGGTTAGAATCCGGCTTCAAGTTAGTTGTAATTCTACCCTTGTCTTTGACTAGTTTAGCGTATCTTGAGTCTATTCCTAGAAATGCAGAATGTAAGAGAATGTGTGTAAGGTGTTATTGGAAACTTATTATAGAGATACAAGTGGTTAGAAGAACTCGAGGTTTGGACATACTATGAGGGGTTCAAATTCTGATTTGATATATGATTTAGAACTCTATTTTGTGATCGGTCGAGGTTGTGAATGGGTTATAGATGAAGGTAC
>JANIMX020000245.1:155501-166484 GCA_024582655.2 Erythroxylum kunthianum | reverse complement strand
ATTCTCAACCTAAGCGTTTGTAGTTTCTCGTTCGTTACTAAACTTCTCCGCTCGGTTCTTCGCCTAATAATAAAATGATGCAAAGTTTGATCATGCTATTACACTCATTCAGCTCAAAAACCACAACAATTAAATAAGACAACCAATTCATAATCCATTCATGCATATTCAATTAAAATAGCTACATGAGTAGTAGAGACATTCTATGATATGGAAATTACTGATGAGAAGAAGCTAAAGGTAGTGGTCCGGTTGTTGGACGAGGATGCCCGAGTCTTGTGGGAAAATGTGAAGGGACGCCAGTTTGATCAGATGACCTGGGTGGACTTCATCTATGAATTTAACGAGAAATATTACACCAGATACGACCGGGACCAGAAGAAGGTTGCTTTCTTTGCACTGACGTAGGGGAGTCGGTCAGTGACGGAGTTTGAGACAGAGTTAAGGGAGCTGGCTACTTATGTGCCAGAGTATGTTGCCAATGAGGAGCATCTTTGTGTCCGGTTTGAGACTGGTTTGCATTTGGCTATTCGGGACAAAATGACGATTACTCATGCCAGCACCTTCAAGGAGATGGTACAGTCGGCCAAGAGGGCTGAGGACTTGGTTAAGGCACGGGGTAAGCAGTGGGAGGAGAGGAACAAGAAGAGGAAGGGAGGAGTTTCCTTAAGTAGAGTAGTTCAGTTTAAAAGGGCCCTGGTGATGTGGTGACATCAGTCACCACTGGACATTCGTTTAGACAGAGAGAACAGGGCACTACGCAGGCTACCATTTCTGCTTCTCGGGGTCGACCACCTCGATTGGATTAGTGCCGTAATTGCCGAAAGGTACATTTGGGTAGATGTACTGAGTCGATGCGGTATTTTCAGTGCGGGGCTATAGGCCATATGAGACGAGATTGTCCGTAGTTGGTTGCAACCTTTACCAGAGAGGGTAAGAGTTCAGGGCAGCCAGGGAGACCGCGAGGTGAGGGTACCAAAACGGGTACTCAAGTATCAAGCTCTGTAATGGAAGGTGAAATGCTCCATTTAGATTATTTTTGGAACATCTTTGAATACTTAGAGTATGAAAGAAAGAATGGAAATAAATGATGGAGAATTGTGGTTATGAATATTGAAATATGCCTAATAAAAATTGAGTGTGAAAGGCATGGAAAAAATGCCTTAGAAAGGAGAACGAATACTTCAAGAAAGAAGAAGAAAGTTATTGAGTGAAAAAGAAATCATGGAAACTGAGGGTTTAAAGTGCGTAAAAAGTGTTTATATGCTTATGTGAGAGTGTATATGCTTATTGAAACTATATGCATAATAATCTGATTACGTGATAATTGTTTGTGTTTGTAAAGGTTCAGGAATTTCGGGTTAGGAAAGTCTTATCGCGACGAATTGAGAAAAGGAGTGTACCGCTCGATTAAGGTGAGTAGGAACCTCATACCTTGCAAACGGGATTTGGAGATCCCAAAATAACTTGGCTACAATGTACGTGTATTGTATTTAATGTGGCGTGCCCACATGTTATTATTTATTCAATATGGCGTGCCCACGCTATGTCTATATGATGTTTGCGTAACTTATCACCTAGGGTGTATAATTTTTTTAAAAGGAAGGCATGAAAGTATACTTGTAAAGTTGCTTATATGCACCCGACCACTAGTATCTATGTATGATATAAGTATTGCTGATATGGGCTTAAATTCGTGGCAAAATGCCAAACTTATCGGCTACACTGATAAATAAAGGCATAGTGCCTTACTTGCTTACTCGATTTACGTTTTGTTTATGTACTTCGAATTTTGGTGAGACTGCGATTGGCCAATCGTGTGTTCCGGGCACAATAACGATAAAGCAACCTCGTACCCCTTTCGCTGGTACAGAAGTCGAGTTACTGTATTGATAATTTGTCTATGGGTTTTGCAGGTTCCACACTAAGAGTCAGGATACTGACGAGGTCCCCACCTGAGAGGTCTGGGATGCTCCTGTTGACCAAAATTTGACCTCACCCCGGATGAAAGTCGAGCTAACACCAAGATTCGGTGGGTGTGCACACTAGTTGGCCGACTAGTGGTGTCATGCATGATTTTTTTGGCATTTCAGACATGAGAGCTCCGACGATATGTGTTGACGTGTATATTGTTTGTTAGACTAGACCTAGAATGTATAAATGCATGTTAGACTGCTAAGGAAGTATGTACTAGTGAACCAAGTTCATATTGGTGTGTACTAGATTCCTTTTGCGTGTTATGAATTTCTTTACTCACTGAGTACCCGTGTTTTGTACTCACCTCTCAATTCTTTCCACCATGCAGGTTCTTCTGATAACTGAGAGCTTTTGAGGTTCGTGCGGCATTTCTTAGTCTGTTGGGGCATTAGCTACACGTTGGTAGCCTATTCTCCTGTTTGCTTTTGCTTAGCGGCTCATGAATTGCGTTGAGCGGACCTGAGGTCCTATAGTTGAGTTGGTTGTTCATTGTGAATAGAAGTGTTTGCAGGTTTTCAAAAAAAATTTGGCTAGTCCGAAAACAGCCGTTGTGTTATCAAATTTTTGGTAAAAACATGAACGAAATGATTATTTTATAATACTAACCAGCCTTGTATATTCAAATTAAAGATAACGTATGTATCTTTAGTTCAGGTATACGACGGTTGCCACGAGCTCGAGTGGTTCCGGGTCGTGACAAATTGGACTAAGTAAAATGGTGAAATTGGTATTGTATAAGATGTTATATGAGTATGAATACATCCATATACAATAATACATGCACAATTAATGAGTTGGGCTTAAAACCTTAGATAAATGCCTATTAGAAGAGGCCCATATACATCATAATTGGCTACACTCAATCCTACACTACTCTAATAAGATCATTTGTGTGCTAATAGGGAGATGACATGTGGCAAATTGGTGAGTAGGGGTAGGTTAAAAGTAAGGTATAAAAGGGGCTTTTGACTTGGTTTTGACTCATTTATTCCTCATTTTCGTAAGAAACCTAAAAGAAGAGGAGAGGAAGACGTTGTGGTCATCCAAAGAAGAGAATCGGTGGAGTGTTGGTGAAGGAGAAGAACAGTAAGGATTTTTGTGTTGGTTTAAAAAGTATACTTCATCCTCTTCCCTTCTCCTTTTCTTGTTGGATTTTCGGCCATGATTAAGTGAGATTTCGGTGGATGTAGAGAGAGGAGGAGAAGAAGAAGGAAGTCATTCACATGAAGCTTGGAGCTTTGGAGAAAAAGGTAAGGAAAGTAGGATGAAATGTGTGAACTTGTTTGAATGCTATGTCCTATTGTATGGGTTACTGACCAGTTATTGGTCTTTTGGCCATAGCTTGAGTTACACATGTCTAAATGGAGTAATTCCAAATGCATGAGAAACTAGACATCTCAAGGTTGAATTGGTGTGTTTTGTGTTTTGTTTGAATCTACCCAGAAAGGGGTTTAAATTATGTGACAAGTTCAGTTTTCGATAGGGTTCTGGTTGTGTGGGCATGTCTGAACATGCTATAGGGTTTTGGGGATATCTTAAGTTGTAGATATCCAATTAGGATGATTTTGAGGCATTTGAAAATAGACATGTAGAGCTTTAATTGTTATGGAGGACACAATTCCTAATTTTGCCTTTAAGTGACCTAATTTTTGTTAAGAACTGAGTTTGGAGATTTTTTTCCCAGGTGTGTTCGTCTCTTTGTCACGATCGTGCTTCAGCACGATCAAGCATTTTGAGCTCAGCACGATTGTGCTTCAGCACAATCATGCTTGTTGAGTAAACCACGATCGTGTTCAGCACGATCGTGTAATGTGCTTTAGGCACGATTGTGCATATCAATTCAGGCACGATCGTGCAAGTCAATTCTGGCACGATCGTGCACAGTCAACTCTGTCACGATCGTGCACTTCAGGTTGGAATTTTTATTCCCTTTTTGGACAAATTTTGAGGTGTTAGACAACATTTGGGGTTCATAATAGGTAGAGCCTAAGGTCTAAATAGGACTATGGCGATACTGTTTGAGTTCGGTTCTGCATGTAAGTGTTTTCACATACATTGCATGAAATAATAATTGTATGAGCACGTGATGTGAATATGTGATTTGGTTTTTACCCTGCTGAGTCCTAGTTGGATAAATAGGCATGCTTAGAAGAGTTTGCAGCTACTCGTGGGCACTTCAGTGCCGAGACTTCGGTCTCTCATGGGCATTACGATGTCGAGGCTTCAGCCTCTCATGAGATCCGTTACCCACTTGTGTTCTCAGGACATGCAAGCATATGTGATTATGTGATATATGCATTTTGTGATTGTATGAGTTTCTGAAATGTGAAGATGAGCATGTGTATAATCAGTATTGAGAATAAGATAAATGCATGTGAAAAGGGATGGAATTCCCTATTGAGTTTTGACTTATGTGTCATTTGTGCATGTGTCATAGACGTCTGTCAAACAGACAATCTATGTGTTTGTTTATGAGTTTTGCTTTCCCACTAAGCGTAAGCTTAGCACGGAGTGTTTTCTCCGTGTAGGTCGGGACCAGGAGCGAGGCAAGGAACAGGCAGGGACGTCAAGATCGCAGAGGCCACTAGAGTCTGAGTTTTGAGTCTGCTGTATTTTTCTTTGATGTGTTAAGGTTTTGTATTGGCCCGCGAGGCCATCACCGTTGTACAAATATTTTGGTAATTAATGAAATGTGGCACGACCACAGTTTTTGATTTATCACCGTTTTATGTTTTGTTATCCAATTAATGTGCTCCGCTGTGCATGAATGTTATATGCTTTTGTTTCCGCTGCGAATGTGTGTTGAGTTTGTGTGTCCGTGTAATTGTGGCGCCCGCGTATCCTCCCATGGGGTATTAGGGCATTACATACACATTATGAAAAAATTTACTAACGTGGCACCTCCACCTAGCTTAAGTTTTGGATATGATTAAAATATCAATTTTTAACCATTACCTTCATTCTTTATAAACCCAAAAATTTCAATTGAAACAAAGTCAACAAAATCAAAATTCGGGTTCTTCATTCATGTTTTGATTTTGTGCATGCGATGAAGATTTGGAGCATGTTGCATGTAAGGTATGTTGTATTAGATATCAATGTTACATTTTTTAGTACTCTCAATCAACAAATTAACTATTATGCACCCTCATTATTATAAGTTTCGAGCCTAATATAATGGTTAATATTTTAATATTTTTAGCATTGCATATGAAATCCATTATAATTTAAGTGTATTTAGCTCATTTTTTGTTAATATTAGATAAATTCCTCTAAATCCTATTTCTTTATATTTTAATACCATGTAGTAAATTTTTAGTATAAATTATGTCCTATTATGTATTTTTAAATTAAAATTAGCATGTATTTTATGTTCATATGACCAATCATGAACTTATCGTTCAAATGAGGTGTGCCCTATCATTTTGCATATTATATGGCAAAGATTATCATAAACATAAAGTTTTTATGATGGTCATTAGCCTTCAACTCCAAAGCTCAACTATATTGAAGATAATGTAGAACTAAAGGAGAAATATAGAGAAGCGTATCTATTAATGTTTGAGCTATTAGGAGTTCCTAAAAAGCATAACCACTCCAATGTGATAAATATTAGCTATAAATTCTTTAGAAATTTTGAATGTTTGATGGACCTTAATTTGAAACATGATCATGACTATTTGGAAATACTGAATGAGACAAAAACTTTATGACATAATCATCTCTTTCTATTTTTGTCTTCTAGTCAATTAATGTCTCTAACACATGTACTCCACTTCATTAAATGACATTTACTCTCCTCTTGCTATTTGTCTTCTCCCCATTAGCTAGCTTAAAGCAATATTGTATAAATACTAGTACTATGTATGTATTTATGCAGGCAAGGGGAAGTATATGTACACATGTATATGGGACTCTCCTCATTGGTCAATATCTAGCCCTATTCATCAATTTGGGCATGTACAAATAATTCTCTAAGTGTCTAAGGATGTATACATCATTTAATACTACTTCCACATTCTTACTAATTGCAATATCATCAAACCAACAATTCTAAACACGGTTTATAATCGATCACATCAAAAATTATTTAAAAATAATTATACACGGAATAAGTCAATTAAGTGCATTTATTATCTTTGCATTATTTCTAAATCATGATTCATATTTATAAATATATGATGCATGTAAATGAAATGCAATTCGTGGACTCTCATGTGAAGTAACTCAATCTAATGGTAAAACCTTAATGAGAAGAACGGTCACTACAATTATAATGCAATTTTAAAAATAAAGTTAATGCATTTTTTATTTATAAGATTCTAATTTTGCTTATGTTATTGATACTCAACCTTTAAAAGAAATAAGGACTAAATGTTTGAGAGGAATACACGATCAATTTATCAAACAATACAAGTTCACAAGATACAATATTACAAATAAATTAGCATAGCAAAATAATGTTCCATGCTTTCAATCAAACTAAGAATTTCAAACCACTATTAAATATAACTTTTTATCCACTTAAGGTAATAGTATAACCCACAATGAGGCATCACTTAGTAAGAGGTTTAAGCGAATGACAAAGAAATCATTAAGAATATATGTACAAAAGAAAGCAATAACTAGAAGAAGTTAATATGTAGTGCTTACCATTCAATTATAAACATTTTATGTTTTTTAGCAAGTAATACAATTGTTGTTAATTATGTTATTGTATTTTAGACTTGTTTTGATGTTTCATTTTTATATGTATGTTTTAGATTTATGGATTGTAATATAATTACAAGTTTAGTTTAATATTTTTAAAATACAATAATCATACATAAATAAAAAATTTAAGGTTTATAAGTATGATGCAATATAAAATAGCTTTAACAATCCTTATACAACAACTTTCAAAAATGAATTTGCACATATTCACTAAGTTAAGTTTCATTTTTGTATAAATTTAAGCTCTTAAAACAAAAAAATGTTTTTTTATTTATTTAATAGACAACTTGTATATGTACATTAGGTAGGCAAAGCTTATGTTTTCCATTATCAAACACATAATTCAAGCATATAAAGATTGCAACAATTAAACATGTCAATAGTCCCAACATTGTCAAACTATTGACACTATTCTTTTTAATAATGTAAGAGTTAGCTAGTTTTAATACAACATTTTTAGTTTTTAGCTTTTAGTTTTCAGCTACCATTTTCTCTATCACATCATTTTTATCAGTAATCTTGTATTCCAAACTAGAAATTTGTTGGGCTATCACAATATTCAACTGTTATTTTTCTTCTAATTATGCTTTCAAAATCTCAATTTTTGTAACAAGCTTAAAAGTAACATCTTAGACATTCACATTTCCTTCCGTATGCACCCAGTCAAAATAAGGACAATCATTTTCTTTCACATTGGACACTTGTAAAACCTTCGTCCAGGAGTTGTTGCTTTGTGAAAAGTATTATCTATAGCCTTCAAATCATGATAACACATGTTTTACTCTTTAGGGACCCTATTAATTGCCTGATTACTAGTTGAGGATGATAGCTCATATTACTGGCTATTACTCATCTTCTTTTGAACTTGAAAAGCAAATGTAATTAAGAAGTTATATAAATGTAGCTCTGAATCTTGGTTTGTGGCAATTAATCACTTTACAACTCCAAAATTCAGTGACATGACTTCATGAAACAGTTAAAAAGAATGAGGATTGATAGTGTAATTGGCTTAGTTATTTTGAGTTTTGATATTTATTTATTTACGTACGTTTGTACCCTTTTCTAGTTGATTGAAGGCACCTCTAAAATGAGTAGAGGTGCAACATTGGTAAAAACTGTCAAAATTTATTAAGCATACAAGGGGTATTTGAATCAAATGGGACTCGTGCTACTTTAAGCTTGTTTTGTATAATTTATGTATTTTGTCCATCAATTTTAAAGTTGGTACTATAATTTATAGAATATGTATAATTTGCAACAACTTCAGATAGTTTTTTTAAGTTTCCTTGTAAATTGATAATATTAAGCTACTATAAAAGAAAATAAATTCTTTATTGGCTAAATAATGTAACTTACTACCAAAAATTTTAAAAGAATTTTCGTTCTTAATACAATAAACAACAATTTATATACAGGGTTAGCATTAAGAATCATAGATTTTAAATTTGCAATATACATATTTGAGGTTATTACATGATATATGCAATTTACTACTGTTTCTAAAGATATTAATAAGTTGTGGTATAGGATAAGTTTTAAGTAGTGAAATAATTGTATGGAACAAAGATAGAGTAGAATTTGTTTCAAGACATTGTAAAAGCTACAATAAAGAGAGGTTAATTAATATGAAATGTTTTCTGTTCAAAATGAAAAGATCCTTACTTTAGACCTTAACTTCTTCACATAAATGGCTAGATACCCTCTTAAAAAACAAAAATCTTAGAATAAAGAGTATATATTTCAAATCAACTCCACATAAACTATTTAAAACCTTGCTATGCACAAATTATAGGGTCTCATCTGTTGGCTAGGGTTATTTTTTACCATGGTAATATTATAACTAACAGCACTACCGATCAATGATGCAATTTCAGCAGAAAACAGCAATAGTAATCAGAAAAATTTGGTTCCTTCACAGAACATATCCCAAAATCAGCAACTAATCATCTCTAGAAGAATCAAATCCTTGAACTGCTACTTAGAAAACCTCTCATACTTGTAAGGGATATATATATATGTATGTATTAAGACCTAATTGTTAGGGTAAAAAATGAAGGTATAAGAGAGACAATAGAACCACATGCACCCAGAAATGTGTGCATACATGCATATTTTCTGTTCATGGATTGTTGTACTTGCAAGAGTATGGAATAGATCATAAAATCAAGAGTTTGAAGCTCACACAGTACGTGAAATACCGTCTCTTTGAAACTATATGCTATACGCTATGCCTCCATATTTACATGAATCAAACAGAACTTCGTATCCAGATATACTAGATACTATTTTCGACTATTTGCAGGGAGCATCGTCCTTGTATGAGGGTCATTCTTTTTTTTCTTTTTTTGGGGAAAGATTTTGATCCCACAAAGTCGAGACTCCCATATAGTTGCATCATACCCTAAAAATATTGCAAGATAAATAGGGCCCCCTTAATTAGTGTAAGATTTCGTAACTGTGGTAATAAGATGAAGATACGGTGCATATACAGCACATAGTTTCTTTGAGAAGATTGCATGCAAATATTGTTGACATCGGCTAAGTATTTGCTATGTTATGGACTTCATCAGTTACCTGTCATCATTCAGTTGCTTGGTTCTTTACTACATTTCCTCGGGGCTTTGTCGAGGGACTTATTGCTGGGGTGTGACCAATGAACAAAGCAACATGTCCCATAAGCTTGTCCTTCCTAGAGAAAGTAGTGCCACAAGAGCACTGCCACTTGAGATCTCCACAGTGTTTCTCATGAGTCCTTAGATCAGACAACACTGAGAATTGCTTCTTATTGCAACGCTTGCACACATACATTTTAGGGCAGTGGCTTCTCTTGTAATGATTCTTCACACATATCATGGACTTCAATGGCTGGAACTTGGCATGTTTCTTATTCCACCTGCATCCCTCATGTGGGCATGAGTATTTTCTCGGCAACTTCATTGAAGAATCATTCTCTCCCATCGCACCTCCGTTGCTATTCTTCATGGGGTTGGTTAAGGCGGCGCTAGTTTTATACTCGTCACCGTGAGCTCTCATGTGCATCCTCAAATTTGCGTCACGCTTGAACCCTTTCCCACAAACTTGGCAATAATGTGTGTATTTAGCTAGTATATCCGCTGCGTCCAGTTCAATTATGTCGTAATTCTCTAGCCTTTTCTCTTGTAACCCTTCAAAAGTATGGTCGTTTCCATGAGACAAATGTCCCCTCTGAACCCTATTAATATGACTGCTCATGGAATGGGTACCCTTATTGTTGTTATTGTTGTTCCAAGTATTATAGTTCTCACCATACCAGTCTAAAGTTTCAGAAACAAAAAAACTTTGCTCTTTATTTTGACTGATGTTACCTGCCCGATTTGCAGAAATAGTCTGCTGTATTAACCCTTGATCTTGGATCTTGCCACGAGACTGGTGCAATTCATCGGTAGTATTATTATTGCCTGAATTGGTATCAATAGCCATCTGTTGACAAGTGAGCAAAATTGAAGAAGCAGTGATTACTATTTCCTTGATCATAGATTCCAAGCTACCTAAAGCTATAGTCGACGTTGACTCGGGCTGGGTCTGATCTGGCGAGATAAGGATGGTAACTAGAGACTGCGCCTCATGAACTTTGTCTTTGAGAATTGAAAGACTGTAAAGGAGAGAATTTGAGTGAGTTTCTAATGAAGAACTTGACCCCATTGAAGAAACAATTTCTTCAGGGACAGAATACATTTGCAAGCCCTGTGAAAAAGTACTAGGAAAACATGAAGTGGACCCAGAAATCATTTTCAAGGATCTTGCTTTAATTTTCTCTCCTATGCGATCACACTAATATCTCAAGTCTCACTTTCCCTAGAATAGGGTTTTGCGGATCATCTGTTTCGTATAAAACACTATTGTCCGTGTCTCTTTAAAGAGTATGTGGGGAAGAACATGAAGCATTTGTCCTCATTGGCAATTCTTTAAGAAAATTATAAGATTACATCAGTCGAGAGAAAGATATGAAAGTCAACTTGGAAGCTTAGTTTCATCCTTAGGACCTTCCTCAGTTGGAAACAGTCCTGAGAAAAGAGTTGAGTTGAAATTTGCATGTTATCTTCCTTTTGTACAAAACATGTAATATTTTTTATGTCTAAGAAACTTTTTTAAATAAAATTTTGTCTAAAAAGAACTTAGTTCTCTGATTAAGAATCTTGGTTGATGTACCTTACAAAACTAATTGATGTAGGTGTGCTTCTTTTCTACTATATATGGACAATTATATTTTATTATTGACCATTTCTTATAGTCATGCCATATATAAGAGGTAAA
>JANIMX020000245.1:134245-145577 GCA_024582655.2 Erythroxylum kunthianum | reverse complement strand
GCTACTGTTCAGTAGCCTGTCGTTCAGCAGTCGGTTGCTCAACGGTGAGTGGCTTCACTGTAACTTGTTGCTTGGTTCCATAATCAAACATACGAATTTCATCACCGAGAAACTCCCCCTGAAGTGAGGACTCATAGGAACCAAAATACATCTTTGTTTCATGACAAATGACATTGGCAGTGATAAACATTTTCTGGGTAGGGGGTGATAGCACTGATAGCCCTTTTGAGTAGTAGCATGCCCCATAAATACATATCGAAGAGCTCTAGGTTCCAGTTTGTTGTGCCGTTGTGAAGGGTGCACGTGGACAAAAGCCATGCAACCAAGAACTCGAGGAGAGAGGTTAGGGACTGGCAAGCAACTAAGCAGAGACATAAGAGTCTGAAATGGTGTCTGAAACTCTAGAGTACGAGAAGGAAGTCGAGGTAGGCAGCAGATGTGAGAGCCTCACCCCAATAATACAAGGGAAGATGTGCCTCAAGAAGAGAAGCACGAACCATTTCTAACAAGTGTCGATTCTTCCGTTCAGAAACGTCATTTTGTTGGGGAGTATACGGACATGTGCTCTGATGAACAATAATGTGCATATCAAAGAAAGAGCGTAGCTTAGTATTAACATACTCTCCCCTATTATCACTTCGAACCACCTTAATCTTCTTATTGTATTGGAGCGAAACCATTTTGTGAAACTTTTGAAAGACCATACTAACATCACTTTTCGATTTTAACAAAGTAACCCAATTCATTCTCGTGCAATCATTAATAAATGTGACAAAACAATGAGCCCCACCAAGAGAGGCGATCTTGGAAGGGCCCCAAACATCCGAGTGCACAATCATAAAAGGAATGGAACTCTTATTTAAACTTGTAGGAAAAGAAGTTCTAGTCATTTCACACACATCACACTTAAATTGAGAAACATCGTTCTTCATAAACAAACTAAGAAATAACTTATGCAAATAACCAAACGAAACATGACCAAGAAGACGGTGCCACATCCACACATCTGACCTTTTATTATTCTCGGTTGGAGTTCCATTCTCTGACAGTGCTTGAGTAAGCAATCCCGAGCTACTGGAATTCAAATCGAGGAAGTGCAACTTCCCTCGTCTAATACCATAACCAATCGTCTTCCACGTCCGAATGTCTTTAAACACACAAAAATAAGGCCAAAAAATAACAAAACAATGTAAGGCAAGGGTTATTTGGGCAATCGACAATAAATTATAATTCAAGGAGGGAACCACAAGAATAATATCAAGTTTCATGGCATCAGAAAGGGAAATCGTGCCCTCCCCAAGAACTGGAGCAGCACCATTAGCCACGTTAACCTCGGTGTGGGTAGAGTTTTTTAGTGAGGAAATCTGTCTAGAATCGCAATTCATATGTTCATTAGCTCCATAATCAATTATCCATGTGTTATTTATAACAGAAGTAGAGACATTAATCGATACCTGACGCGACAATCAGAGCTGATGCTTTGCTTGCTACATCCGTTGAATCATCCTTAGTTTCTACAACAGAGGCTCGAGGTTTGTTGAAGCGAGGATCATGTGTGTTATCCCAATTCTCGGGATACCCAATCAGCTTGAAACACTGACTTTTGGAGTGGCCTAGCATACCACAATGTTGACATTTACCCTGAGGACGATCACGACTGGATTGGCTGGTTCTTGGTTGCCCATGTTTATTCTCGGACCCACCTCGGTCGGTGCGGTTGGAGGGCCCCCGGGCCATGGCTGCCATTGCAACCAATTCTAAGCTTTGACCCTCCATCTTCATAGCTTCCTTGCGATCTGCTTCACGACTAACATACGCATAAGCAGTCTGAAGTCCAAGTGGTGGATCTTTGCATAGTATTTCTCCACGAACCTGATCAAACTCATCATCAAGCCCATAAAGAAACAAATACAACCTTTGCC
The DNA here is from genome assembly GCA_024582655.2 of Erythroxylum kunthianum. Lineage (NCBI taxonomy): Eukaryota > Viridiplantae > Streptophyta > Magnoliopsida > Malpighiales > Erythroxylaceae > Erythroxylum > Erythroxylum kunthianum. Next base: position 143,655 of record JANIMX020000245.1, on the reverse strand, counting down.
GCTCAGTTGTCTTCTGGAAAATCAGAACATCTTTTTCACATACCATGGCCACTTTGTTAAAGTGGTCCAATTCTTGAAAAATTTCTGTCAATTCTCCAAAGTAACTAGCCAAAGACCGCCCATTCTGCCTAAGGCGTGACGCTTTATGATTCAGTGAATAAATTCTAGCCTCATCATTCTCATCAAAATAGGCAGTCTTAAGAGCATCCTAGATTTCTTTAGAAGTCGACAACCGAATATAAAATTTCATGATTTCCGGCTTCATTGTCGACAAGTGCCAACTCTTAATTTTCTGATCTTCAGAGAGCCAATCGTCATATTTGGGATCATTCTCTACAAGGGTCTTTATGGACCCACGAAGATATCCCATCTTCTTTCTTCCAGCGATATGAATTTGAATAAGAGAAGCCCATAAATCATAGTTTTTCTCATCCAAAAATATGTATATTGAAACTTGAGTTGTCTGATGGCACCATAATTAGAGCAATAACCTTCACATCTTGATCAACCCTGTGTCTTGTTGTTGGCAAGAATTAGGCAGCAAAAAAACGTGATGAATAGTCAACAACTACCAACAGAAAACGGACAACGATGAAGTTGTGTTGCAGGGGACGAAATTCGAGGCAGTAATGACTTTTGGAGCCACTCGCTGCAGCCGTGTGCAAAGCATAATAAGATCGACAAAGCTCTGGTACCAAAAAGAAAAAAATACTTTTGAATGTATATTGTATTTTTCTCATTCTGTGATGTGGTATATATAATTGTACATAACCCTACTACAATAAGGAAAGAATAATTATCATCAATCTACAACCTAAACTAGGAAACTCAAGATTGTAGGAATCCCAGAATTAAAGGGAAATATTTTACAAGTCAACACTGACATTATGCTTAACTTTTTATTTGCATGAAGGTATTGTAGCTTGTATCCAGCCACAATAATACAAAGGAAGAGTAGCCGGCTAATACCAATTTGGCCCATTTGGCAATAATCGAAGCAGGACTACTTACAGCTATATTGAACATGAAGATTTTGTCTATATCACATCGTAACATAGCAATTAATCATATGTGAAATCTGATTGTGCAAAGTGAAGTCAAGACACAGGTCATGATATGTTTCTTTATACCGAATTATGCTTTTGAAAATTCCATTTCTTGTGTAATATGAATATCAGATGTATTAATGTAAATATCCAGCTGTGGAGATGGAGAAGTAAGCCACTTCAAGGTATCAACTCCACATGTTACGTATTTAAAGCGTTTTCTTTTTAAATTACAACTTAGGATAGAGGAAATGGCAAACGTCAGATTCTTCACTACTAAATGAGTGTTTTTAGTGTTATTAAACTGCTAATTTAACAAATTATGGACCAGTTATTTTAATGAAAGAATACCCTTTTTGTACAAAAACTAATACTATTTGACAAATGGCTTTAAGATTGCTTTATTCACAATAGAAATTTCATAACTAATGGAAGTAATTAGGAAATTACAAACATTCAATTAAAGAATAATAAAGCCTCAATTTCGGATATTGACATGATCTTTCTGTGTAGACTAGCAATAACAGATCTCTTAGAGTGGTTGAATGGCCAAGATCCTTTTATAAAGTAGGCTAATTAGAAAACATTAAATATTTTCATGTACTATTACAACTCCAAGCTTGTTACAGTTAGCTCCTACTTTTGTTCATGGAATATATTGCTTAACATAGATTAAAAGAGAATACATTGGATAACAGATAAACACCTCAGTACATGTTCTGATGTTTATGATGCTATGGCATGTGTATGTCTTTAGAAATCTCACGCAACGTACCCACTTGCCTTCTCTTAATACCAACATTCAACTCAACGTGCACATAACAAACTCCTAACGTAGAGGTGGGTATCAAGGATCTTAAGTTAATATAATTATTGAGAGATACATTCAATTTTTATGACTACATTTATATTAAATTCTCTCTTTCTCTTCGAAACAACTTCCATCTACAACCCTTTTGACTGCCAATATGTGCTTGCACTTATGTTAAATGATGTTTACTAGGTTTTTAGACTCACAATTAGTTGATATATAGAATTTTAAGATCCAGATCTTAAAACCACTCTTATTAATAGAATTTTAATTATTTGGCATATGATCCAAAAGTAAAAAAGGAATAATGATTCCTATATCAGTATTTCTTACGAGGCCCAAAAATTACAAATAAAAAAGAGTTTCAGATGTCATAAATAGTAGACTCGAAGATGTTTTAAGAGAGTTAATTATTCGAATCCAATTGGAACGGGTTTGGTAAGAAGGATCGAACAAGCTCAGCACATACAGACAACTGGAAATGCGCAAGTGATATCTGCGCCATATATATATATATATATATATATATGTTGTTCGAACGTCGAAGAGTTAGCTGTATCTTTCTTGGAAACATCAATTGGCAATCCCATGGACCCCATTCTATTTGTCTTAACTACAGTTGAAGTGACTTCCTAAGTAAGGGAAGCTAGTACAGTTGGTTAATTAGGTAGGGAGGCTAAGAAGAACTAGAAGTAAGGTGGACCATTAATTATGATTAAGAGTGTTATAATAATAACAAGTAAACGTAAATGGATATGGAGAGCAAAATAAAGAATGAAAAATATAGGTGGATGCATATGGCATATGGGCACTGACCAACTCAGCTTGCTATCCAGTTATTGTTTTTCATTTATTGGAGTTTGGAACAGAAGATATAGCTAAGGAGCTCTTTTGGGGTTTTATTACTTTTGAAAACTTCTCTTTTAGGTTTTTTGTTAACCAAAAACAAGAAAGGAAGAACCTAATCCACGACTTCTTGTTGTGGTGGTGGTGATTCCATACCATATGCCGTTTCATGCTTCAACTGCTCTCTCTCTCTTTTAAGAGTTTCATATCGATCACTTTCCCACTTGCAAAGAATCAAAAATACCAAAGGATATATTTGAATTATTTTCTTAAAGTTTTTTTTCAACACGATCTTGTTACTCACTTTTCGTGAATCGAAGGCAACCATGAACACTGTATTCACTTACTCAAAAGTATTCCACTTCAACTAATAAATGATCAAATTTCAGAAAGAACAAAGAATTAAAGAATTGTCAATTACCAATACTAATTGATTAGAAAAATGCTAAATGTAACTCACATTTAATCCTTATGTATCATACTTCTCATATATTTAAATATTCAGTAATGGCAATCCACCAAGGCTGGAACAGGAAACACCAGAGCTTGTTTGGTTGATGAGAACTGGTAGTTGGGTGGTTCCAGGAGGTGATGATCGTCTTCTGGTGCCGGCAGATTAAGATCCAACGACAAAATATTTCTCGTCTTGATCTCCCCAACAACACCAGACCCAATGTTAACACTTGTATCAGTACTTATAGCCACCTGAGGATTACCTGAATTAGCTTTGTGCCTTCTCATGTGACCACCAAGAGCTTGACCGGATGGGAACTCTGAGCCACAGATTGAACACTCGTGAATCTTGCTCTTGCAATTTCCCTGAGAACCCTTGTTCCTACTAACGTTGTTGGTGTTGGCTATTTGTAGAGAAAGCAGACCATGGCTGCTTTTATTGAACCGATCACAATCATTCCTTGGCGTCACCTCTAAGGTTTTTTTCTCTTCAACAGCGGCCCTTGTTTTTTTGTGACTTGCTCGGTGTCCACCTAACGCTTGGAACGAAGAAAAATTTCGGTTACAGGTTTTGCACTCGAAAACACAGAAACCCGTCTTACTTACAGTTGGTGTTGTGATGATATGGGAGAATTTTTGGGTACTTAATTTCATTGCCAATTCTTCAGACCCATTCTGGGTGTGGCTTGGAACACCACCTTGAGCTAATAGAATCAAACAGTTGGCCATGTCTTCTTCTTCTTCTGTGCTCTCATGATCACCGGAAGTAGTCGTAGCAGAGGAAATTGAGCCATAGTACTCCTCCACAACACCTTCAACGCCAACATCACCACAACCACTTGATGAGCTAGATGCCACCGTCTTGTACGGTGATGATGATCTTTGACGCTTGGTTCGCTTTCCCTTAACGATCTGAGATAGATTATTAGACCCCATGAACTCTTCCTGAACTTCCATGTCCAGTTCTCTTCTCTACAGGAACTTTAAGATAATATATCTTTGGAATTGAATGGAAGTAAGGGATATGTAAAAGTGACCTAACAAAGTTAAGGCTAATAAAGAGCAAAAATAGCAAATAAATAATAGAGAGAGTGATGAGAGAAGCTAGCACAGGAGTAGTGGTAGTGGGGGTTTGTTTATATAGTAAGTGGTATGAAAGGCGGTCGGTGGTGTTGATTGCTCTAGTTGAAAAAAAAAATGTTAAAAATAGAATTATTTCTTTTTTTCTTCTTAAGTTCTAAAAAAATTCTAAGAGTGCGAGGTTTAGAGAAGTAATAAAAGTTACTTTTTATAATTAAAACATCACAGATTTGCAGTTACAAAAATAACACTTTTTATTAAAAAAAATAAGAAAAAGATTGCGTATAATTGATATCTCTCGTTCAATTTTTTAAAGCGGAGAAATTAAATTTATTATAATTATGATTTTTTTTAAAATTCTAATACTTAAAAGCCGCCCCATGCATATAAATAGTGACCAGGAATTGATCTGATCTACTATTCCTTGCCTTGGCCACAACCAAAAAACTATCTTCCTTTTTCTATTCCTACCTTGTAACCTTCCGAGTGTTAGTTACCAAATTAAATAATTCTATATTTTACTAACTAGTGGTTAATTGGATGGGTTCGATTCTTCATCTAATCTCATCTATCAAGTCATTGTTGAAAAAAGGGATGCTATGAAGGGATTAGAGTTCTTCATTGCGGTCATTGGATGCATTGATTATTTTTTGGGTTAGGAAATTTTGACTAGATAATACAATTGCTCTTTTCCTTATTGGTGGGCTGGAAATAAAATCAAGTATTATGGCTAGGTGTCTTTATCAAATATAGAAAAGTTTAGAGAGTTTTAAATAGTAATTACTTAATTTCATATTAATCTTAGTAAATGTCAAGCATTGTTTCGTGAAAAAGACATAACTTTAGTTTGATGAAAAATATAGTGAAATTATAATATTGGTGATACACTGCATGTTCTTTTTCTAATCACCTACATTTTGTTTTTGCAAGTACCAAGTTTTTTCAAAGAACTAAAAGCCGTCAAATACATGACAATATAGTTTTTTTTTTAATTTTTGTAACATCCTCTTTTTTGTTTTATAACATTTGTGTTTTCTAATGTTAAAAAAATAAAATTCAGATGCAGTAACCGATATTGAACTGATGAGAAAGGGCAAAGATAGAGTTAGGAAATTAGGACAGTTAATTAGAAACAAAGGTTGGCATTAGCGTTAGGAGTTTGAGACCACTAGCTTTCTAGTACTGTCCGCCAACCAAAGGTCACGACTATACACAAACCCACAGAAAAGCAAAAAGGGTTGTGTGGCACGATAAAAACATGCCAACCTCATTTACTCCTTGTCTTCTTCAAGTAAAGGACCAATGGCCACCGCTAGGTTTTTGAGTGATTTGGGTAGCTTTTAAGCAACCCATGAGCTCCTTTCCCTCTGTAGGTCATACAATATATAACTATATATTGTCTCTTTCATGTAAAGCTTGTGGGAATAGGGGTTTAGAGTAAGCACAAGTGCCTAAGCCATCAACTAAAGAAAGGGACTTTTTAGTGTGGCCATATGCCAAGTAGGGTTTCAGTTACGTAGGTTTAAGTTACTTTACAAGTAAATGACAAGTACTCCTTGTTCAATCCACAGAGCAAGTAAAATTTAAAGTATTCTTTGTAGTATCTCTTACCTAGAGGGTTCGAAATTTTGGTCACGATAACATCAAATGGTTTGCAACTCGAACTATTCTGTGTCAACTAGTTATATGACCATATGTACACTTATCTTATACTAAAACCATCAACAATGTATCTAATTTTCGTTGCTATTTAAGAAGAGTTTTGTTTACATAATATATACTTGTGAATGCCCTAATAAAACTACAATCAAATTGTATTTAAAATTTTAAAATTGTTTCATACAATTATAAATTATATATATTCGTTAATGTTATTTTTCTTCTCTATTATATACCTAATTAATGTAAACCAACTCTAAATTTACAAAAGTTTTAATTAACATTTAAGAAATTACTTTATTTTATATGCAGATTAAAAGAAATAACATCTTAAATTTCTGAATCAATAATAATGAATTATTAATAATAGACAGTCAATCAAAAAGCACGTCAAAGGAAAAATCAAATACATCAAGCATAACCAGGCACCAGTAAGAATTTGTCTTTAGTGGTAGGTTATTTAACTCAAGAAACTTGCTGGTTTCTTCTACAAATATGACATTAACTTCCCTTGGTTTCTAAGCAGTTCCCTCTACTGGGGAGATGTAGTCTATGTCTATCGAACACTCATTTGGAAAAAAAAAGTTATATATATATATATATATATATAGCAATTAATTAGTTAACTTATGAAATTAATTTGCTACGTAGGTTAATCTCTATACTTGAATCAAATTCATTGCATATATAGTTAAGTGACAAGTTCACTTAACATGGTCAGGGAATCTCTTGTAAATGGCACATTAAAATAATTCATAATCACTAGATGAACGCATTCCATAATGAAACTGTTCATGTACCGTTGACCTCCCCTTTCTTTCACAATTATATTAGTTACCTTTTCTTTTCCTGGGTACGTCGGAATGCAAGTTTATGTATTAATCTCAGTCTAAATTTTATATTGGCTAGATTTGCCGTTGGGTAAAAAACTTCAAAACGTTAGGTACATTGGATGCTCAAGGGTTTGCCTTGACAGGAAGGGGATAATTAATTATTGAGAACTCAAATCTTAGTAGGTACAAAGGGATGAGGGACATTTGTAATGCTATTTGAGGGTTTAGTATACAATTAAACAGCAACAACACAATAAATTCAGTCTTTTTGCTATGTAAGGATCGGAGGAGGGTCATCAATTATACTCAGTTTTTTCTTTGTATTTTTTTACAAAAAAAAAATTTATTTTCGTGATTCAAACTCGTGACCTTTCAATCACAAAAGAATAACTTTACTAGTTATTTCAAGGCTTGTCCTCGGATTGTAAAAGTGAAAGAATACTCCATCTTATATAGACGAGGATTTTGAGAATTTCAAATTTGGATGGTTGGATCTTAACTAAGTTGTTTGCAGAGTACCATGGCAAAAGTATGTCTCATATAAATGAGCTGTTTAGTGTTATAGAGGTTGGCCTTAAAGATGTGATGTTTCATTGTTTATTCTCCATCTCATCTGAAGTCAGGCCCCTAAAGAATCAAGAGAAAACAAAAAGGAAAATTCTTGATTATGCAACTACAAATAAGTATATGTTCTGCTTTAACAAGATTTTTTTTTCTGGGTATAATAAGTCATGAATATACGCAAAGTAACTTTTTTTTAAAGCATAGATTGTTGGCAGAATCCAATTACAAGATTTTCTTGAACTTGAATTCTACAAGTCAACAAAATTATTGAACTTAGACTTCGTCACGTTAGCCCATAAGAATATTTTTCACATTTTAAATTAAGTTTTGACTAATATTTAAATTAGTTTTCAAACTTGATTTTGTTTCCTACTTATATGTTTGATAAATCGTATCTCAAAATTCATGTTTAGACTAAGTTAACATAAATCTAGCTTATCAAAAAGGCTATTAAAAATGTTCAAAGGAGTTAAAGCTTTGTTATTATTGTATCTTTTAGAGTTTATATCAGTATTTATTCTTATGGATTTTGGTAATTAAAAATTACATTGAATTATCTAGTTGATTAAAAATAAAATTAAATAATTTGATTTATTTTTAAAATAAAATTTAAGGACTGATTTACGTATTACTCTATTAAGTTATTGATGTCTACTAAATGACTAGATTAAGTCGTAAAGTTCGAATTTAAATTCAATTTTTTTTTTAAATTATCTCAAATTTGAAATTAATTCAAAACATTAAGCGTTTCTGATATTCCTTCATATACATGCATCAATTCACGAAGAGAAGGAAATGGTGGGGTCTCTGACTCTGCCCCAGATTTTACGTATGAGCTCAGAATAATAGTATCACTACCATAAGCAGTAGTAGCACACTGGTACTCAAACTTCAGAGTCACTCCAACTTCACATACATCAACAGGGACGCTTTTTGAGCTACAAATTCATGATGTGTGATGTTATCTTAGTTGCAACCAACTAAGAACCTTATACTCGTATATTAAATAACATTTCTTTTCTCGGTTGTCAGTGAACCAACATATATAACTAGCACTCCCCTAAAATTAAATTTTCTTGGTTGTCAGCGAACTAATAATCTTCTTCGAAAACGAACCCTATTTCCATATGACTATGGAACTAGTAATCCTGATCATCAAACAATAGCAGAGTAATACAAGATAATAAAAATAAGGAACGAGTTCATAATCAGTCACGTGGAAATATGTTCATTCGTTTTTAGTCACATTAAGGGTAGTTTAAGCATCTTATAGAAAAATGGCTAAAAGTGCAATAAGTTTGTTTGACACGACAAAAACGTTTTTTCACCAAAAAGAGGGTAAGAACAATTTTGACATTTCAGATTTCGTTTTTTTTAGCAATTTCCACTAAAAATAATATGGCCAACCCTTTTATTGTCAATGTATGGTCCATCATCTCCAACATATGGACGTGGTGTGGTGGTGGATCATGACTCCAAATAGTTGAACTACACTACAAGCAAACAATGGCCTCTGAAAAGAAAGCGGAAAGAAACCCAATCGCGTACATGCTAAATCCTGAATCCTTCGTTGAAGCCACCTCTAGGAGTTTGAAAGATGTGCACCGGTGAAATGGGTGGTTCATACACCATAGCCATAGGCGGCCCAACGTTTCCAACTTTGGTATCAGCGCCATCTTCTTTGATGATGAGTATCGCATTCTCTTGAGTGTTTGATATCGTACCTTGGATTTTCTTCCTTGGGAGTTTTCCTTCTTCCTGCGGGAGGCACCTATGTTATCATTTCACTCCAACTCAGGTGAGTAAGTAGAGAGAGAGAGAGAAACACATATCATGAGTACCAGTGAGCTACATATGTCAACTAGTTCTCAACAGTCTCGTTCTGTAGAACCTTTACCTATAAATGATCTCGTTTTGTTATCTTCTAGATTGTCAATAGATAAGTTACCAGATCTACCACCCAATGTAAAGTGTTCCTTAGCTCATAAAATGGACCACTTTGTAGAAATCACTCATACACCGATCGTTACAGCTACTGAGCTACCTGAATATGTATGAATCCATTGACACCATAGTGATTTTTCATCAGTCATGAGTCTCTATAACCTTTTAGTAAGT
>JANIMX020000245.1:111590-134145 GCA_024582655.2 Erythroxylum kunthianum | reverse complement strand
ATATTTGAATTTAAGTATCAATTATTATATATTATTTTAGATTCATTGAATTTTAGATTTTATTATAACAATATTTACATAATAAAAAAATTAAGTGCTTCATGTTTTTGGACTGGTTGGACCTCTAAAATGCTGGATAACACCTCTAATACACTAATAGTAGTAGCAGTCGCAAAGTTTTCTATTGATGCGCACGAGAATAGTTCTGGAAGTTGTAACTGAACACACATGCATATAGAAGAAAACTTACCGATAGGTTTTGTGGCCTTGTCGCGGGTTTTGTAGAGTTAAATTTCATTATGGGAGGAAAGGGTATTCTTCTTCTTTATTTCTTAGATTAGACATAAATCGTTTTATTTATAATCGAATTAAAAAAGATAACCAATTAAAATGAGCATATATTAATTTAGTCTAGACTTGTATTTCAGTGCACTGACGGTAAAATAGTGGCTGTCACTGACAATGACTTCATGCCAACTACTACACTACACTTGAATGGATTAAGCGCTGAGGCCACTCTTTCACTCACTAACTGCCCTTTTGTTCTCACACTTGCCTCGTGAATTAACTTTCAATCAAGCATCGAAAAGAAACCCAACAAGCCAACCCTCTTTAGACACTTGGAAACTTCTGACTAATGTAGAAGAAGCTGCTTGATGTAGAGGAACTCTTTAAGAAAATACATTATTAATTTTATTTTTAACTATTAATTGAGCATTAAATTTCGTTACAAAATACAAACAAAAACTTATTATTTCTTTAGAATTTCAATTCGATTGACATTTTCTAATAGCTTTATCCTTGCTTAAAATATTTATTATTTCAGCTACATCCAAAACATAATACTAAATGGACTTTTAGAATATTATAGATGATTAAGTAACAACAAAAAATACTTAGGTAAATATGTCAATAAAGTTTCAAAGGTGAAATTAATAAAAGTTGAATTTATCATTGGAAAATATTTGTAATAACAATAAAGTTTCAAAGACTTTCCTGAAACACGTATAATTCACCTAACCTAATTTAATTTGCTTGTTGAAGCAAACCATGATGGGTTTGTTGGCTAATTTTTTTCATGGTCAAATCAATGTATTTTTATGGATGTCACATCTTGTTTTCTCTTCCATTTCTGGTTAAACAACGAGGATGAGTATAGTAGCGTGAAAGGTCTATCCGCAAAGAAAATGAATCTGTATCATAACCCACTAACGAGCGTAAGATGTGATATAAAACGGTCAAGTACTGAAAAATCTTCCATTCGTTTCAGGTCTTACTCGAGCATCACCTCACCTGGAGGCATACATTTCCCGACGATGGGTTTCAGAGTTTTAGCTGACAGAAGTATTATAAGGACGTTTCAATAGGCTCAAGTCAATGAAACTCAACATCCACCTCGTAACTTAGTGGTAAAGAATGCCTTAAAAGCTTTCCTCGGAATCTTTCTTTCTGTTTTAAAACAATAATCAGGTCTCATACGTTAATGGCCGCCGGGTAGTTTAAGACACTTGACGAAAAAGAAAATGAGTGACATTCCTATATTTATATGGATACCTGAATTAGGGGGGGATTACCTGAGATATTGACGATGGTTGTCTCTCTATAGAGAAAAAAGAAAAAAAGAGAACTCAAGATTGCTGAATTACAACACTAGTCGTTACGCAAGAATAACTGCAACATTACGCCATACAAAAATTAAAATCAAGGCAGAAAATTGAAGCTCTCTCTTGAAAATGAGAGGATAGTACGCGGCCACTACATTTCTTATCTGAAAAGTAGGTAGGGCTTGGAAAAACAGATACGAACAGGCATTTAGATTTCAGTCGCTGATAATTTATCCCATTCCCAATCAATTAAACTCGAGCCTTTTGACATCTCAGCTACAACTCGACAAAGAGCTCAACTTTAGAGGCATCTTAAACCCATACCTTATCATCTACGCTAGGCTCAAAATTATGTAAATATGTGAGGTCTTAGCTGCAGGTGTTATCAGGACCATGCATATCACCTTAGAACCATGCCTGCAGGTTTTGCACTTCCAAATTTTATCAGAAAATCTGACAGAATTTTGACTTTTGTTTCCAACATCCATGAAACGATTTCAGGGCAAGCCAGGATAAGTGTCACTGCCCATAGATGTCCTGGCATTCCCAACATATTGCAATATCATTACCTACCACTAGAATCTTCACTTTGCTCCAACATAGGTCAGTTGAAAGAAATTACAAAGTCTGAACAATAAAATAAAACCCCCAAATGCATGATTTTGTTCTAAAAATGTTCAGAGGATAGCAAAACATCCAAGTGATCAACCAGCTAGAAGTGCGTTATAGTTATAACCGGTGTGCCTTGTCTCAACATGCAAAACTTGCGAACTTGTTTAGTAAAATTGGGATCATCATAACATTTAACAAGTCTAAGCAATGGTCATGACACAATATAAGCAGTAATAGAAAGCTACATTCCACTCAGTTTCAAAAATTAACATTTGGCTCTATACGAGTAACTGATGAAACGCAAGAAGCAACAGATCAGATGGATTTCTTAAAGACAGTTGCTTACTAAATTGGTGTCAACCCGACAACACCTGCATCCACGAGTAAAATAATAAGAAGGTTTTTATTAATTATAACTGAAGATCATATTCACAAATGCACTGCAGACAAGCAAATAATGCAGTTACATCAATGTACAGGTTACCTCTGAAAATAGAGTATGTCAATAAAATAATATGTCACCAATTAACGAGGTAATATGCAAGTTCAATTATCCCTTCCTTTACATGCAAACCCGCTCTTTCAATAGCATGTAGTAAATCACCAAATAATATCTCTAAGCTCACTTAATTGCTCATCAAGCCAAGAAAGCAGCCGGGTGATTTTCTAACTCTAACCAAAATCAAAGAACTCCAATTTAAACATTGTTATATATGAACAGTCATATATCTTGCACCCAAAAAATAAGCTCACCAGTATAAACTTCCTTCACTCCTGTAATCTAAAGAGGAACAAAAATGCAACAATCCAGAAAATATTCCTCTTTCACATTTTGAAATTTCCAAAAAAACTTTCACAATTCAGAAAAGTACATATGTGGACATGGTGTCCTATGTACCAAATTCATGTCAGCAGCAAAGGCGCCCTATCATAATTCCTTGTGCATTTCATCAAGTTCTCATCTATGGTTACTGTAGATGATAGTTGTGGTAAAGAATACAGTCCTCCTTAATGAATTTTTCTACTTCATATATGATTAGGAATGGACACATAATCCAATTATTGGATTTCTTCTAAAATTTTTAATATAAGGAGACTCCTACCAACATATGCCTCAGCAATACTAATGATTAATAGAACCACTGTCTTCATCATATAATTTGCATATATATGCAGGTATGATAACATTACTTGATGACGTGCATACATACACATGCAGAAATAGTAGAAAAGTTCATGCACATACATTGCACAACATGTGCACCATCTCTCACAAGCATGTTGGTTAAAGCTAATAGGCCAGAACCTACAGGAAAAATCCTAAACACATTTTCTAATATTTCAAGTTTTCACCTCATATGTCTAATTGCTAAAGAAATGCTTAGGACCAAATATCATGGAGAACGATAACACATAAATTCTGTAGATAATGCAAATTTCCTATTAAAATTTTTGCAATCAATCAGTAACAAATTTCTATTTGATGAAACAGTGTAACACCGAGGAAGGAATGATTTCAGCTTCCCTAAATGATCATATTAATTACTCACAAAGCACGACACTTCCATATTCTTGTATACCCCCCAAAGAACCTTCTACAGCCTGCAGCACACTTCATGGATCCAGCAAGATTTTCTAATTTGAAACAATATAATGACTGTCCCTTTTCCCATTGTCACAACAAAAACTTTTTGATTTATCAGCATAAATAGTTTCTGATAAGGAATAAGCTTTCAATGCACCCCAATTTCCCTTCCTTTTCCATATATTTTTATGCTTATGCTTTTTTACAATGATTAAAAAACTCAACCGGTTCAATTGTAAAAACCTTGAATCTTTCAACTTTTCGGTTCAGTTTACTTTAATAACTCTTTTTATTAAAAACTGATTAGTTTATTAATTAACCAGTCAAAATTTATAAATTAATAAGTTCTTATAAACTAAAATCAATTAATTTTTATTTAATTTTTCGATAAATAAGGATACTCTCTTTCAATCATATTTTACATTCTTTAATTTTATTCAATCTTTAACCAATTTTATGATGGTCTAATACCGGTTAAACCTAATCTCTTATCTTATCAGTTTAACTTCCGGTCTGGTTTTTAAAACATTGTTTTTGGATATAGAAGTATGCTTTTTAGGAACTGCAGCAACTGTCATTAGAACAACAAATATGTTATTAACGATGCACTGATTTATAATTTGTACACAGCATTTTAAATACTCATCAGAGTACATGCATACTAAAAATAACACATATAATGGAATCCAAATGGATGTATAAACAATTAGCTATATCAGCATGCCTCTCAAGCACAGAATACAATTACAAGGAATCCATAAAGCTGTTATGAAAGGAAACTAGAGATGAAAGTACAATTTTTAATTTCCATTTATTATACTTACCACATGCTAATCTTCCTCCTGCATTTCCCGTGGTCAGACTAAGCTCATGGCCACCTTCAGATGCAAAAATCAAATAGGGGTGTAAAAATATAAAACAAAGAATGGCTATACTAGTGCTTGAATTGTAGCTGTAATACAAGAGAAACTTCATAAGGAATAAATCACAATTCATATTTCCAGTCCCAAAAGCATGTATTTAATTCATTAAAAGATTTCATGTTGGAACTGATTTTAATTGATAAACATACCAAATTCCTAAGATACTCCAGAGAAAACCCAAGCCCCAAGAACAATACATGCTATTTGATAGGGTACTGGGCTTTAATGGAACCAAACCCAAAACGTGGTTGGTTTATTCTAGGAGGAGAAAACAGATTACATAACCTATAGGATACATAACCTATGGCAGTTATGGTAACAGTTATAATTAGTGGTTTTAAGGTAAGTTAGTGGTGGGGGTTAGGGCAGATTGTGTTATGTGTTATGTTGGGCTCTGAGAGATATTCTCAGAAATAGGAGCTTCGGCTATTGGGCTGGTTGATGTTAATCTTCATCCAGATTGTGTAACTCTTTCTGTATTGGTGTTTTACTAAATCTATTGCAGTATATTTTGTGTGAATTCTGGTTTAGCTGTCAGGAATCCTATCACATCAATTGTTTATCTTTCTTTGAACTGGCAGAAGTTTTGATTTATTGCAATGAACATTCTGGATTTAAAATGATTACTTACTATCAAACTGGTATTTAAATGTTGAGTTGTCCATGATCTTCAAATTGTCTGTTTCAGGTGAATGTTTTAACACATAGTGCTAAAGTAAGGCTTAAGCCTGATATCCTCTCTGCCATAGAAAAATTGAAAAAGGATCACTTTAAGCAAGATCAAAGGGAACTTTTTGGAATCAATCAGGTAGAAAATGAAACGGCTTCTTCTGACAATAATGATATATGTGGTAGCTCACCAGTAAACAATCAAGAGTTAACTTGTCAAATTGATGGCCACCAAGATGATTCTAAGTCATCTGAGCAGAATCTGATGAAACCAGAGCTAAAAAGTAGTGAGGAGATGGAGATGGTTCAACATAAAGGCATCAAGGGTCAGTTTGCCACTGAAGTTGATCCAAATGAGGGATCTCTGCTGACCGACTTTGATTCATCAGAGATGAAAGTTGAGGAGGACATGGTTAAAGGCAGAGAGAATGAGGGTGGTAGCCCTTTAGATAGGCAGGATGAAGTGGAGGGAGGTGCACTTTGGGATATTTTCCGTAGAGAAGATGTTGATAAGCTGAAGCAATATCTTAACAGGCACTTCAAAGAATTTAGGCACATTCATTGCCTTCCATTGCAGAAGGTAATTTTATGCATTAAAGTAAACCTGGGTTTGGTTTCTGTTTGATGCTAGATTTTTCTAGTTGTGTATAGTTGAACTGTACATGAAAGCAGCAAAATGTGCTTCTTGACTTTAAGATTTAAAATTCCAGAAAGAACTGCAATCATCATAAATATATTGATAATTGATATCAATGGTGCTGATTATTTTTCTTTAAAATTTGCTTGAAAGTGAAAAGTGTCTCGGAAAGACGTTAGCTGATGTTTTTGTAATCAAATCTTGGTGTTTGATGGATACTACATCTATATGTCCAGAAAAAGGTGTCTTTCTATAAGAGTCTGCTTCTGTAGCTACTAGTTTGCTATGTACAGTTGGCAATTTAAGCCTGACCTGGCTTGGCCTGGCCCAAATTTAATAGTCCAGGCCTGGGTTGACTAGGCTTTGGATTGGGTTCAGGCTTGGGAGACTGGTCCAAAGTTTGAACCAAAAGGCTCAAACACCCTCAACAAAATGATGTTGTTTTGGTTTTGGTTTGTATTTTTAAGAAACTGAAGACCAAAACGGTGTTATTTTGGTGTAACCCCAGTGAGATCGGGCAATGGGCATCAGGGGCTTAGCTTGGCCCGGTCCATTGCCATCCCTTACTGCCACACTAGATGTCTTTCTAATTGAATTGCTTATTCTGGGTGTAGGTTGTTGATCCAATACATGATCAAACCTTTTATTTGACTGAAGAGCATAAGAGAAAGCTGAAAGAGGAATATGGTTAGTTTTCACATTTATAGATAAGTCCTAGTTACTTTTTCTATTTATTAGTTACTATTATATTGAGGTTATTCATGCTTGTATGCAGGAATTGAACCTTGGACCTTCATTCAAAAACTTGGAGATGCTGTGTTCATTCCTGCAGGCTGTCCTCATCAAGTGAGAAATTTGAAGGTAAGGTACTATTGCATTGGACTTTTTTTAATTAATTTGCTTGATTCTGGTCACTTCCATGACCTTGATACAGAACTAGAACTTTTGACTGGGATGGATGTTCGAACTATGGATGTGATAATAGAACAAGATTGATTTTGTATGACCCTTGAATTCAATAGTGTCAAACATCAAGCAATATTGCTATATATGTGTTGCTATTCAAGTCAACCTCAGCTTTATGAGAAATTATATAAAAAAAGTTCATTTGTCCAAGAAGTTGGTCAAAGCTGTTGATTTGAGTTAGGAATTTGTTCAGTTTTGACTTGTCATCTCTAGCTTGAAGTTCTGCAAGATGTAATGCCATCTGTTGCCAGACTTTGCTACAATGTTTGTTGTGTTAAAAATTGTGTTAAGTGCATACATAATGCATAATGATGTCTCGAAGATGATTATTGTAGAAATTTAATCAAGTCTACTTTTTTAATTATTCAGAGGATATTTAACATCAACTAATCTTTCTGCTCGATGCTCATCTCTCTTGCAGTTGGAGATGTTTATTTTTTGTGATGTCAGAGGTTGTGAATTAGTCAGTTATCTTTGCTGCTTTCCTGCTTAGCAGGCTCTATTTATGTCTTCCAACAATCATACATATGACTTCTGGGCAGGCTGAAAAACATGTCTAAAACAGTTGCGTAAATGGTGCTGATATGTTTAATTGAAAATTTCTTTGTATTACTTCTTTATCTTTAAAATTATTGTCCCGTGGATGCTCGGGGAGTTGGGTATCCTAATCTGAGTTTCTTGCAAAGGCAATATAGATGATATCGTAACTGTTAAGATATGTTACATTTTGCAACAGGACGCTATTCTGTAGTCTTCAGCTTGCAAACCATAAAATGAACACCATTCTTGTGCCAATAAAGATTATATGCTTTCAGATTCTTTCTGGAATTTATCCATTGTTTTGACAGTTTATGCACTAATATGAAAAGATCAATTGATATTTTCGTTGCAGTCATGTACAAAGGTAGCGTTAGACTTTGTTTCGCCTGAAAATGTTGGTGAGTGTATTCGCTTGACGGAGGAGTTTCGTCTACTTCCACCTAATCACCAAGCTAAGGAGGACAAGTTGGAGGTAGGCTTCTTGTAGTTTTATTTATTATATTTTATGGTGGTTACTTTTGGAGTTGGACACATTTTTTTCCTTTGATATATTGGGACATAAACTTTAAAGTAAATTCGAGCCTAATTTTTATATTGTTAATAATTTCTTTGTTTCTTGGTCTTCTTGGGATTATATTTCTCATAGGCGAGTATGCTATTAGATAAGTTGGATTTGGCTTCAAATTTGGAGAGATGATTTGCTTTTACTATTCAGTTTGTGCTAATATCACCATGTTTTATGTTGATCTTTTCTTGCATGATTTTGTGGGAATTGAACTTTAAAGTATAATGGAGCTAAACTTTTAAGTTCGTTAATGAGTTCTTTGTTTTCTTGGTTTTATTTTCCACGGGCAAATATGCTGCCATCTCTGTTGGATTGAGCTCCAAATTTGGAACGATGGTTAGGTTTTGTTGGTTGCCACTGCTTTTACTATGCTTTAAGTTGATCATTTTATTCTACATTACATGATGTAGAACAGCTTTGAACTTTAGATTTTCACTTTATTCTTTTTGTTTCTGTTGGTGGTCGTGTGAGAGGGGGTTTAAATTAGAGATTGAAGGAACTCTAATCACTTAGGTAATTAGGAGGTTTTTAATAGATAGGAGGATGATATCCTAATCTCATAAGAAACATCTCCTTAAATATTTTTGTACGAACTTAAGTACTACCGAGACAATTTTGGTTGAACTGAAAGTAGCTTACAAAGTTTATTTCCCTGTCATCAATTTGGACTATCACATTCTTTACTACATATATTCAAGTTGCTTGTGATGATTATAAGTTGACATGTTCCAATCTGGATGGATACTTTACAGGTGAGGAAAATGCTCCTGTATGCTGTGCAACGGGCTGTAGAGGTTTTGGAGCCTAATGAAAAGTGAGTCATCGAACATCTGATCATGAATTTGATTTGTGTTACTTCTGTATCTATGCAGTTGATCTACTTTTGACTTGTCACCATCTGGCCCCAAAAAATATTTGTACTGAGATCATGTGATTATTAGTGATTGTGAAAAGGACAGAGAAAGTAGCAGAACTTTGTTTTTCTCTAGGGAGTCAAATTCGCATGCATTTACTTTCCATCCAGCTTTCATTTTCTTGATGTTTGCTCGGTCTTTGCCCTCCATTAGTATTATCATGAGAGATGGAGATTGAGAAAATGACTAGAAGGCACAGAAAGGTACTGGAATTCAATAGTAAGATTTTGTATCAAGTAAATTTCCCATGACCAATGTAGCCTTTGCAATAAAAGAACAAGAAACTACCTGACACATGGCTACAGCTTATCAACTTACTTTTCATCATATTTCAGGTCAACAAAAGAGGTAGATGAGACTAAGAGCCCTCAGAAAAAGAAAACTAGAAAGAAAAGGAAGTGTAAAAGCTCATAGAGAAGGTCTGCCTGTGTTATGGTTATTCATATCCCATCCCAATGCTCCTGTCCTCTGTAATAGCTTGAATTATATAAGTTTCCTGATTTGCATGGCAACTACCACACGAGGCTTTGTGTTTGACATTTTTGTAGGAAATGGAAGACAGAACAATGGATAATGTTCTTCTATCCATCTCCATTGTAGCAGATGTATATGCATCTCATGTATATTATGTTTTGTTGTAACGAGTTAAATTTTTGTCCATCGACCATCTTTATGATCATTCGTACATCAACCTTAATCTTCTCAACCTAACCTGGGATTGGTGTTTTGGTTAGTTGCACACTTCTCAGCAGGAAGTGTTTCTCAGTTGAAACCAGTAATGTTCTTATGAAGTATGTAGATTATTTACTACCATTAATGTTCATATAATTACTGTTTATATGACTTTCAGAGAGTACTCTTGACTGGGTTATCTTTTGAACTGGAATTACGAATTTGGTAGGATCCTATTTTTAAATCTCCAATTGCATTAAATGCTTAAGATGCATATTTAAGCTACTCATTATTGTTAATATTTATATAACAAAATACAACTGCAAGCTCATGGTTAGCTACCCTTAATTGGTAGCAATGGTCTTCTGTGTTTAGTATATCATCAATACCAAAAACCTGAATGGTCCATGTGAATCTGAAGTCATACAACCATGAAGTGGACGTGAAACCACTTCCATTCAAAGTTTCCATTTGTGGCAAGTGCTCATGTTCTTTTCTTCTCTGCACTGGTCCTTTTCAATGGTGAGTTGTTGATATAGTCTTCATGAGATATATTCCACAATATCTCTCAGTTTTTTCTTTTATTTTTTTTGCATAACATAATGAAATGTTAGTTTTAAGTGGTAATCATTTCGAGAGAGACAGAAAACTAAGGAAAAGCATGAATAGAGAGGGCCAGAGTAAAGGGGGTCTGTAGCTATTGAATTCAAGACAAAAACTTAAAAGAGGAGGGGACCATTGGACTAGCCTTCCTTGTTTAGAATTGATGACATGTGATGTCTGACCATTTACTAGTTGCCCACAAGAAATAGAAAGAAAAAGAACTCTGACTACTCTGCAACTTCTGGTTTTCTTAAAATGTTCTATGTTGAGCGATGAAGGGGACCAAAATGATCTCTATTTTCAATCCAGCTGATGAAGAAAGAAGAATAGAGTTTAATGTTTTTGGGGCTTACCTTTTCTAGCTTGGTAGAAACCCTCTGGATTTGATCTTCTTGATGGATATGCCAGATTGCTTGAACAAGTTTTAGCAAATTTTGGTGGTGGTACATTGTAACTTTTGTTACTTTATTTTGGTGCAGATAGTAACTTATATTACTGCTCATGAACTGATATGATCCTCTGATCATTAGTATAGTTGCTGATTGACAGGAACTGAAGATACTATGTTAAAAGAGAAATTTCTACCCTTAACTAACAAAGTAATGTTCAACGTGGAAATCTAAAACCTCTGTAGTTCAATTTAAACATGGAAACATTCATGGCTAAGGACACAGAATCTCTACCTAGCTTCCATGAAACTTGATTATGTTCAGAGTTTGTGACTCCCAACTGAACACAAGTTGTCAGCATTTGGTTAATCAGTGGAGATCAAGATACACATTATCCAAATTACAGCCTCAATGAAGCTGAAAACTTCAGTTAAAAGCATCTATCAGTCGATAATTGAGTAGTTCAAATAACTAATCCTTATACTGTTACCATAATAATGATAAAACTTGAAGAGTACCCTTTATTTCTGTGTCTTAGAAGAAGACAACTAGATTCAGGTTAATACTTGAAGTGATTTTATGTTTATATAATTAAACTTGAATCATACCTTCTTCTTTTTTTACTGAAATGTATACATATTACATATAGTAAACATTTATAAAATGATGAGAACACTGTTCAAGGAGCCAACTTCCTCCAATGTTGCCATAACTGAGGAAAAAAAAACAAATTTTAAATCTGTTTGGTTATTTTTAAATTTAATAAAAACTATTAAAAATTAATTATTATTTTTTATAATCTGACTATTAATTGAAGCTTTGAATATCAATAAGAATTATGACTGATATAATTTAATTATTTAATGTATTTTATTTTTAAATAATTAAAATTTTAATAAATATATTTTAAAATGTTCAAGAAATACACAAATTTCAAAAATTTAAATATTTATTTATAAATAATTTTTGTATGTTAAATATTTAATTATGAATAATATTTAAAATAAAAATTTAGTGTATAAATAAAATGTTTGCTTATTTAATTCTTTATTTTTAATAAAATATAATGAATCTTTTATTAATAAATATTATATGAATAACTAAATTTTTTATTTATAAAATTAATTTATCTTGAAATTTGTTTAATACTTAACCATCGTTAGTAATAAAATTGAAACATATCAATAATAATAATAAAACTAATTTTTTTTTATTTTAAAAAATATAAAATAAAATAACGAAAGAAAAAAATTAAAAGAAAAAGGAAATTAATCGATGTCGAAATTACACCGGACAATAACAACAAACTCAATTTCTCCACTTTGCTATGGTTAGAGGAGGGACATCAATTATATGTAATATTTCTTTTATATTTTTTATAAAAAAAATTATTTTTATGAGTCGAACCTCAACTTTTTAATCACAAAAACATAAACGTACCGATTGCTCCGAGATCGCCTTGAAACTACACGGATAGTAAGTTCTGCAGAATATATAAACATCTCTCCCAGTAGAAGCCTCATAGCTTCGAAAGAGTGAACTCTATCCTTGGAACTCTTTCAGTTGCTAATTTTGCAGGTTTTGGTAAAGGACAAAAGGAACTTAGGAGGAAGAACTGATATGGAGGTTTTGAAATGAATTCTTGGAAAGGAATATTAGTGATGATTTAACCGTGTGATATTAACAAGCTTACAACTCATTCAAGTGCATTATCAGTTTCACTTTACGCAGTCTTAACTAGTTTCCCAAAGTTCGCAATGATGCTTTTTGGTTCATGATCAACACCATGAACCATAAATGCATTCAGAGTTTTTTTTCCCAGAGATTGTAACTCTTTGTCGTGTCCTAATAGTTCTTGTGGGGTTTCTTACCCAACCCCATCTTATTTGGTTTCTTTTCGTGGGAACCTCAGTTTTCTAACCATTGTTAAAGCATTCCAAAAATGGGAAAGTTCAGGTAACTTGGCAGATCAAACACAGAGAGAGTTGTTAAGAGTCACACAACAACACTTTTGTCCAAGCTTTCAATGTATGACAACAATGGAAAACTTCTTGCATAGGCAAATATTACATGCTATACCATTATTCTCTTGGAAGTGTATAATCCCATGATGGAATATGCACCATAGAAGTTGATGTATCGTTTAACCTCAACCACTGATCAAACCTAACACTTGGTCAAGATCATCTCTCTCTGACATCCTTTTGAGCTTCATATATAGTATATTCCAATATGCATGGCATTCACATATATAAGGTTGTCTTCTTATAGAATGAATTGCCTCTTCTTACTCTAGCTCCAATTCTACAAGGAATTGAAGAGAAGAAATTAAGGTATACAAATTGTTCTCTCTTTCTCTATTATCTCTCTCATAAGCCTGGAATGGTTTTAGAAATTACACCAACACATCATTTTAGGTTTCAGAAGCTTTAGTTTCCATTTGCCTATTTGTTTTATGCCTTCTAATCCTTTATTTGAAACTCATCCTTATGATGGGAAATTCAACTCTTACTCTACTTTCCATTTATTTGAGAGCTAAAGTGAAATCTATACATGACCTTTTGCGGTCTTTTGGAATTAATCCCTGGAGTTCTTTGGCATGAAAAAACCAGGAAATCCGGCATAATATTTCCCCAAGTAGAAGAGTTTTACAACATCAAGGCTTGTTCAGAATCATGGGTCGTGGAAAGATACCAATAAAGAGGATTGAAAACCAGACTACAAGGCAAGTCACCTTCTCAAAGCGTAGACAAGGCCTTTTGAAGAAGACACATGAACTCTCAGTCCTCTGTGATGCACAGATTGGCCTCATAATCTTCTCAAGCACTGGAAAGATGTGCCAGTATTGCACTGAACCTTTAAGGTCCACTTCATTTTCACTATTTACCATGTTCTCTTTTCTTTCACCCTCATGTCCTCAGAAAATTCTCTATACATTAACCAAAAATCCACCTGCAGACTAAATCTGTTGCATGCTTCTTAGAAACTAGGGTTTCCAAGTCAAAAGTTGTTCAGCTTATCATTTTCTTTTCCTTTTTTCTCTTCATGTTAGAAAACTTTCAGATTATAATCTTTTGCATATCTAAGAAGAAGAATTTGTGACACATAAGATGCTTGTAACATATGAAACTGTAGATTTAAGTGTATTAGGAAGTGTAATAGTTGTCTGATGGTCAAGTTTCATGATGAGCTAACCCTAGAAACTGCTTGGGATTTTTGTTAAGAAGTTTCTACTCATCTCAGTCCGTGGTTATAGTTGATCTTCAATTCCTTTAGTTGAATCATCAGCCATTTTTTCTTTTTCTATACTAAGAAAGGCAATAAGGTCCAGGCCATGTTATTATCTGAAGACTGAAGCAATTATTCCCTGGCCTGACTGCAAACCCTCATGGATGAGCTCACTGACACTTTTTATTTTCTTCCTTTTTCTTTTCTGATTTATTAACGAGGAAAACATAAACCTAGAGATAGTCTTCAAATACCATTATCTTTTCGTTGTCAAAACCAATTAAGAATTGACTTGAAGCAACTAACATATCCAACATCGAGGTTTCATCCAATATTCCAGGAGATTTAACCCTACGAGTCTGCTAGATTAATTACTGATTTCCATTTTCAAGATACAAAAACTCGTTATTAAAACTCTAATCAGATTCTGCATTCAGAAAAAAAAAAACACGCACTATTATGCATTCAAATAAGAAGAAGATTGTCTATTAGCTACCTTTTCTTTTAACAACAACAATAACAACCACAGCAGTAGAAAAAATTCAGAAGAAGATTAATAGTGATAATTGATTCTTACCATCTCTTGTACTAAGTCTATCCTCATATTACAAAAAAAAATGGAAAAGAGAAGTGAATCATGATGAATCTTTATATATTACAGGATGGAGCAGATAATAGAGAGGTACCAAAAGGTCACAGGGACTCGAATTCCTGAGCATGACAGTCGGGTAAATATTCTTAACACATAATCTATTCAAGTATGTCATCTCGTGCTTGAAGTTATTTGTTGTGTTTCCTTCATTTCATTTTGTAGGAACAATTGTATACTGAATTGGCAATGTTGAGGAAAGAAACACGCCGTCTTCAGCTAAGCATGCGACGTTATACTGGCGAAGATATGACGACTATCCCTTTTGAAGAGTTAACTCAACTTGAACATGATCTTGAACGATCTGTTAATAAAGTACGAGATAGGAAGGTAATCAGTAAACTTCAAAAACTCCTAATTATTTGTGAGGATTAAGATATTTATTAGAACTATATCACACATATTCACTACGGTAGGGTTTGTCTAATCATCAGAGTTGATGGTCGATAAGCTTTTTAGCCACATAACACTGAACGACATAGGAATTGAAAAAACATGATTTTGGGTTCTAATCAATTGAATCTCTGTATATGCATGCACAAATAGAATGAACTCTTGCAACAGCAGCTGGATAATCTTCGCAGAAAGGTACTTGAGCATTTTTTTATTTTCTTCCATCTCCTACCACAAATACACATTCAATACACTCCTTTACACATATCAATATGTATTCTTATTAATGCAAAGGTCTAAGCGATGTTCTGTGATTTGCTCACGTGCTAACTAGGAGCGACTGCTGGAGGAAGAAAACAACAACATGTACCGTTGGGTGAGGAGACACTCTTATCCACCACCTTAATTATTTACGTATTTGCATTGATATGAATAGCATATATTTTAGAAACATGTAGTAAGAACAATGTGTTAAACGGATTGTTTCAGATTCATGAGCATAGAGCAGCACTGGAGTATCAGCAAGCAGCCATGGAAGCAAAACCAGCAGAGCATCATCATCAACATGAACAGCATCAAGTGTTGGATCAATTTCCATTCTGTGGAGAGCCCAGTAGTGTCCTTCAGCTTGCAACGATCACTCCTCAGATTCACCCTTACCATCTCCAGCTTGCTCAGCCCAATCTTTAAGGTCCTAGTACAAGGTTACTTATGGTTTATAAATTATCATCATAATGTGAAAAACTTCTACTTAAAAGTTTTTAAGTTTTAAGCTATCAATTATTCTGACATGAGTATCATTTTTATCGCAGAGAGTGCAGGATTAGTAGATCAATTTCATGGAAGGGCTTCTGTTGTGGAACTACTTCGAGTAATATATTTTGGTGTCAGATTACTTATTTCTACTGGATCTATAGTACTCATGCGTGGTTAAAACTATGATTATATAAACATATGTGATGTGTTTCTGATGATTTAACTCTTTGTTTGTGCGACTGGTTTGCTGTGATTTGTAATTTTGTGTGAGAATTTATCTATGTAGTGGAATGGAAATATTACATAAAAGTATATGGATTGTAACTTTACCATGAAGTTTGAACACCAAGTCGATCTATGTTTAGCAGAATTTATGAGTAGTGAAGATTATATAACTAAGATACACGTACTTCAATTCAGATTCTCAAGCAACTATGTTTGTTAAGTGTTATATACATATACATATGCCTTTAGTTGTAAAGTTTGTGAATCCTCACTGTGCTCTTTTCTTCTTTTTCTTTTCTTTTATTGAGTTATGTTTTTCATTTTTGTGGACTGATTCTTGATGGTTTTTTTAGGCTTTATCAAATATCAACCATCTGTTTTCTAGGATTGCTCAACTTGTTTGTTCTTCATTCCTAATTCATTCATCTATAATACAAGTAATTTGTATATAAATAGAAAAAATATTTTGTTAAATGTAGGATTATGGTGGCTTGTGACATGTTAAGCTAACAAAAGTTGTCAAATTTGACCACGAGACTTACCTAAACTTTACAAATTATTTTATATAAGAATGATAACAAGTTAAGACTTAATTTATATCTATATAATCAATTCTAAACTTGAAGTCAAATTTATCTAAAAAGTTTAAATTTCTTTATTAAATTATATTTAAATTTAAATTTCATGTCAAACTTTGTTAAAATTTTTTGAATTATCCCCAATCTACTTGAATCAAACTTTTAAACTACAACTCTTTTACCATCCCTATTTGTATATTGCAAATTCCTTTACTTCCTCTAAATGACATTCATAATTTAGCAATTCTTAACATTACTTCTAATTTCCTTTACTAGCGCAACATTACTCCTAAAATGGAATATGCAAGTACAAGAAACAGTACAATACTCCAAAAATGAAATATTTATAAAATTCCATCTTCAATGACAGAACCAATCTGGAATATTATCCCTGCTGTTTCATTGCTAAAGCAGAATTACAGAGACACAATGTGCCACTTAAAAGGGTTCCAGGACGATAGCTAGCAGGTAGATAGGAAGAGAGATAAAAACCAGCTTGTGAAATTAAAAAGATAATTGATACAGGAATGGATACAATGGCCTTTTAAAAGGAAAGACAACAGTGAGGTGCAGGAGAAAGAGGTACACCCGTTGGTTAGCCATCTGCAGGCATTATTGGACAAAAGATGATGGTCCAACCAACGCTAACTGTGACCGGAGGTGGATACCTCAGTGCTACAAACTGGGCACACCTGCAGTCACCAAAGCAAGTTGATAAGATGCCTGATTTACATGATATACGTCACAATAGAGAAGCCATATGATTCTAATATAAAGGAACTGCTGAAGTAGTTGCATGGAGTGGAAACATGACATGACCCTTAAGTCATAACCGAACATCAAAAGAATTAAAAGATATAAGCTCCCTAAACAAATGACTGATACCATATTAGAAATAACATAATAAAGCATGTCCATATGCAAATATATACATGAATGCATGCAAAAGTTTATGTGTATGTTCAAGACGGGGAGAGAAAGAAAAGGGTTGGCTTAAGATGAAACACAAAAATATTACTTACATACCATACTGTTGATAATTTTCATCCAGAAAAGGGATAAGAGACATTGATACATTGTGGTGTTGGTACTTTTCTTATTTAATTTGCATATGGGCAGACATTTAACTCAAATGGTCTCCATAATGCTAACAAGTAACAAAATAAACCAATCTTTCAATATTTTATAACGTGATTTTACAAAATTGTGAATACAATAACGTTACTAACATAGTTGATAAAACCAGATCAAAATATGGTTTGAGCGGTGCCAATACTTTTTAAAAAATCGTTTATAAAGAGATTCAAACTGAATTAACTGCATAGGCAGCCTTGTCAATAAACATCACCATCACTGTTTGTCTAAATGTATTCAGCCGAAACAAAAGAAAGCAGAACGATGCTGAGAATGACTTTTTTATCAACTTACCACCCATTGATCCTTCACCGTTAGTTTTTAAAGAAATTTGGTCACTTTTCAATGTTAAGAAGAATTGAGGCAAATCAATGACTAATGCTCCTTCAGATGCAATCCTGAAATATCTCCTCAATACATGTTTCCTTTAATATTGTCAATACATATCATATGCAATCTTGACAATATGATAAGACAGGAGCACATAACTTATAGAACAATGTGCAACACTTGAGCGGAATTAATACTTTTGGTTGTAAAGTGCTATGCTTTAATCAGGAATGCAAATCTAATAAGCAGTGCAAATGTAGAATTTCCAAAAAGAATATCATCTATGCCAACAAATATTAAAATGGTTCAATTACAACCAATTTTTTTTGTATCAATCGCTGAATTAAGTTGCTGTATAGCAAAGACTGTAGATATGATCACATTTATGTTATGTACATCTCCTCACAATAGGTAGAGAGAAATTGACTCCAAGCCATTCGTGCAAAGGAAAGCAAAAATACTTCAATCCTATTTAAGGTCAAGAATATTACATAATAAATAAGCTGACTGAGTAAAAAATGGGAAAGCAGCAAAACAAGTTATGAATCTGCAGTGGCCATGGCCTCCAGAATAGCAGTTATGCCTCAGATAATAACTGTGATCGATATCAACCACATATTTACCCATATTTGTTCACTGAAAACCCCAGCTATGAGGCTGGCACTAAAATAGAAGGATTTGAATCTGAACACCCAGAGGGCATCTACATGTTCTATGGTCTCCAAAATAACTTTCATGAATAGAGCTATTGAGATGACAGCAACAATTGGAAAGTAACTGTGACATTATTTCTCAAGTCATGGCATCCACCAGGTTAAAGCAGAATTACCATACAACCAACTCAGCCCTCGGTAAAAAGAATTACATGACATATATTGAAGTCAGATACTATTGAACTCAATTAACTGGAATAAATGAAAAGGAAATCATCGTGTAGATGATTGACAACGAATATCACTCATTTAAAGGAGCACAATGTAGTGTGGGAGTAACACCAATCTATGTAAAACATTAACATAGAATCCAGGGCTGAAAATTCACATTGATCCAATGTGAGAAAGAACATTTGACGCTAAACAAAAACTTTCTATTATGACCACGAAGGAAACCTAGTAGCAAAGTCATAAGCTCAAAGACATACCTTATTTATTTTCAACCAATTATTTATACACTCCGAATGATATGAATGCTTGCAAGAAAGCAATGTCAAAGTCTCACCATCTTCATAATCCAAACGGCAGATGACACAACTGAAATAAAATCACAGAAATTCAGTTTCCATGTTGAAACTGGCTGTTAAGACTTGGGCATTCGCACTTACGAATCATTGCTTCCATTCTGACAGCTTGCTGAATTGTACTTTACTGAGGGCAGAGAAGCAATTTTTTCAGCTGAAAGCCCCCTGCTCTCAGTTCCAACAACTTCACCCAATGCAAGCAACTCCTAGAATAAATGAATTGTACAGTGAAAATAAAGCAAAAAAGGCAAACTCCACTATAAGCACAGGACAGAAGTAAGGCTGACCTCATAAGAAAGCTCATCTGGATCAACCTCTTCCCATGTGTCCTTTATGTTCAAAAGAGAAAATAAAACACTTTAAGATTACCACAATGAGGATTTATATCACAAACATCTGGACTCACATATCCACTTCAAACTGTCACTCGATAAAGACATCATTAAACACAAGTTAACAATTATCCTAACCTATGAAAACAGGTGAAATTATAGCTCGAACCAATTATGTCCTTCCAAGAGAGAAATGATGCTAACGATCTATAAATCACTTAAAACCATCTTGTCAATCCGTAAAATGCTAGAATCATTAACTAGGAAAATAATCACTTATGCTCAGTCTGACATATCAATCACCTACTAATATCAGTAAAATGTGCAAGGCCGCTAACCAAACAGACAGGATAGATAAGTGAAGAAGGGAGAAATATGATTAGGATTAAATAGTGTTCACACCTGAGAGATACCTCCATGATCCTCAACATCTTCAATTTCACCTATAGCACATTGTATCAGTGTAAGCATTGATGACACCTATGAATAACAGTGTTAGGAGTTACACAACAAGTATAAGGCACTCACTCTCTTGAATCCCAGCAAGGGCCAACAGTCTTTCAGCCATTTCTCTCTCTTCTGCTTCTTGTAAGGCCAGGGCAAAAGCCTCATCACTAGAAAACGAATCTGGGTCAAATTCAACACCAAGATGATTCTCATCCACAACGTCATTATGAGCATGCACGTCAAATGCATCCACATCAGTCTCATTAGATTCATGTTCCTCCTCCTCGTCATCATCATCTTCGTCATCATCTCCATCTGTTTCGTCATTAGGATCACCAAAATCATCATCCTCATCATGCAAGTAGCTCCCAGCATCCCAGCTTCCATAATCACTCCCTTCATTATTCATTCTCAGCATCATGTATACTCTTTCCTATGCCACAAAAATACCACATAATGATGAATCAAACATTCAATACAACAACAAAAAAATATGTTCTTTTTAGGTTATTGGCAATTGAGGAAATGAAAGATTACACTTCAATGAATTTTCCTCGTAAACATAAAGTAAACTTTCCATAATAGTATAGCAAAGTCTGAAGTAGTTAAGCAAAAAGAACTGTTCAAAGTTGCAGAACCCCTCAAATATCCAAACCCATAACTTGAAATTCGGAAAATTTTGATATGATAAGAAAATAGAAATTAGAACCTGTTCTTGCAGGGTACGAGCAAGAGCGAGGTCAGCATCGATCTGACTAAGAGTAGTGAAGGGAGTTCTTGCAGTTCTTGAAGTGGGATCCCTCTCTCCTTCCTCAACTCTTCCATCAACCGAATTAGGGTTTTCTTCTTGCTGGGTACTATCGCTGTTATTGTTATTGCTATTATTCTTGGCCGCTCCTCCTGAACCCAATTTTGCGTTATCTTCGTTCTCCATTTTTCCAACTAAAAATTGGATTTTTATTTTTTTTCTCTTAAAAACTCAAAAGAAAAGCTGGGATTTGTTCCTGTTTGGGGTTAGATGGAATCGGTGAAAAAACAAGAAGACTGAATTAGAGACAATGAGTGTTTGATCGCTAATTGGGATTTTATGTGGAGGTAGGGTTCGATAAGAATTGGGAAAGAAGTGCGAATACTCGTTTGTTCTATCTATAGCTTCTTAGACTTTTGTCAATGAAGCTAAGTTGTGAACAGTGTGTACGACAAACATTTGATTTAGGGACGCATCTACATGTTTTTGTTAAGATTATTATAATTATATGATTTGTTTTCTATTTTTTAAAATTAATAATTTCTAACGTCATTCTTCGTCTTTCCATTTTAACATGACGTCAGAGAATTTGAATTTTTGGTATAGTTCATTGGTCTAAATCTTCAATTATTAAAGATCAATTGATTTTTATACTTGTAAAAATTAGGATTTCAATTTTGAATTATAGTTTTAAGAATTTTAAATTATTAGAATATTAAGGTGTGTTGTGTTCACTTACAGAAAACTATGACTATTTTCAAGAATTTTTTTTAATGAAAACAGAAAATAGAAGTTAGTGTTTATATTGGACTATTTTATAAAATTTTCAGGTGAAAACTATTTTTCTAGTTTTCAAATTTTAAAAGGAATTTAGAAAACAAGTCCAGGTTGTTTTCAAAAAATTTCTTTATTAAAAAAAGTAGTAGTTTTCTAAATTGAAAATATGTTTTCCAAAAATAATAATAAATACGTTTTTCAAAAACAATTAATGAACACATTTTTAGTTATTAAAAAAAGAAAACAATTTTTTCATAATAACAAATGAACACGTTTTTCAAATTTTCAATAAAAATAAATTTTAAATGAAAATTGAAATATGAAAACAGAAAACAGTTTTCTGTAAGTAAATACGTCCATATTTCACTTTCAGAAAAGCATTATATTGTAATTTCAAAGAATACTTTTAGAAAGATTAAGACCAAAAACAATAACAATAACAAACTCAAATTCTCCGTTTTGCGAGAGTTGAGTGGGAGATATTAATTATATGCAATCTTACTCCTATATTTTTCCCTCGTATTTTTAGAAAGCCTAAGACCATTTTATATATTTGTTCATAATTGGTATGAGATCACTTTATACCAATTTGTGTAAGCATTTTTCATATATTTCAAATTTTACTTTCAAAAACCTAAGAAACATTTCATATATATTTTTCACTATGGTGGAGAATACATGCAAGCCTTCTATAAAATAGATATACATTTTAGATTAAGAAATTTAATAGTGATAAGATCGATAATCAGTGAGATTTTAACAAGTATGGCACACTTTAGGGACAATAATCGAACATAATTTAGGATTAAAAATAGTTATTATATGAAATTACTAACAATTAGAAAACCAACAACACAACACAATAAACTCAGTCTTCACTTTGTAAGGATTGGATGAAGATTATCAATTATACACAATCTTTCTCTTATATTTTTTACAAAGAGTTAATTTTTATGGCTCAAACCAGTGAACTTTTGATCATAAAAGAGTAATCTTACCAATTACTCCAAGACTCGCCTTCAAATTACTATATCATCAAATA
>JANIMX020000245.1:26380-37347 GCA_024582655.2 Erythroxylum kunthianum | reverse complement strand
CCTGTATACCATTTTCGCCACCACAAAACCCAAAAATAACAACTGACTTGCACAGAAAATACACTTTTTCAGGTCTATATACAACTGATTTTATTTCAAAACAACCAAAACTTGCATCAAATGATCTAAGTGTTCTTCCTTAGACTTTTTGTAGATAAGTATATCATCGAAGTACACTACAACAAAAGATCCAATGAAAGGACGAAGAACCTGATTCATCAGTCTCATAAAGTTACTGGGTTTGTCAATCCAAATGGCATCACCAACCACTCATATATCCCATCCTTTCTTTTAAAAGCAGTATTCCACTCATCCCCTGGCCTGATACGAATTTGATGATAATCGCTTCTACGATCAATTTTTTAGAAGATCTTAGAACCCTCCAACACATCCAACATGTCCTCCAATCGCGGAATGAGACATTTGTACTTCACAGTAATTTTGTTGATGGCACGACTATCAACACACATATGCCACATCCCTCCTTTTTTGGTACCAACAAAACACGCACTGCACAAGGACTCATACTCTCCCTGATGAACCCTTTCTTCAACAAGTCCCCAATTTGCTCCTGAAGAATCTCATTTTCTTTCGGACTCATACAGTAATGAGGT
The DNA here is from genome assembly GCA_024582655.2 of Erythroxylum kunthianum. NCBI lineage: Eukaryota > Viridiplantae > Streptophyta > Magnoliopsida > Malpighiales > Erythroxylaceae > Erythroxylum > Erythroxylum kunthianum. The sequence continues at coordinate 36,733 of JANIMX020000245.1, read as the reverse complement.
AAGTTTAGAAGGCTTGCCCTTGGAACAAGGTCAGTATGATGTTGTATGTCTCGCATCGGAGGCAACTTATTCGGTAGCTTATCAGAAATCATATCGTTGAACTCACCCAAAATTCTTTGCACTTCAGTCATGATCTGTTTCTCCTCCACTGCAACGGTCAACAACCCGTTAACCACAACTGTACATGCACATTTTTCTACTTTCACTGACTCTTCTACCTCCATGTCACTAGTTGTGAGTGTCAAGAAATTCTCAGGTCGCAGTTTCACAGTTCTCTCTGCATGTTTCAGCAGTGCCATGGCTATTTTATGTTGATTCCATGTAAACAACACAACGTTATCTCGACTCTTGACGATTGAATCCACATCAAATTGTCAATGACGAACCAACGATATATGACATGCATCCATGTCAATAACATCACATAACACATTATCTTTGTAATGTTTACCAATAGATAAAGGAACTCTACAAGTTTTATCGACACGAACAGAAGGTCCTCTTTTCACCCAACCAATGGAGTAAGGGTTCAGATGATTCTCAGTTTGTAATTTCAACATATCAACTAACTTTCTTGACACAAAATTCTGACAACTGTCATTATCAACAATAACTTCACATACCTTTTGCTTGATTGAACAAAGGAAACAAAAGATACTGTTTCACTGTCCCTCTTCCTTAGGTGCTAACAAAACCCGCTATAGGACTAATGTCAATCTTTCTATACCTTCCACAATTGCAAATTCAACGTCCTCATACTCATCCTCCAAATCACCTTCATCTTTTTTTTTTCTGCAATGTCTTCAGCCTCAACCAAGTTAGCCTGCTTACGCTCTGAACAGACATTCGATCGATGACCCGATTTGCCTCAACAATAACAAATAACTATCATTGGTTTAGCATATGGATTCTCCTTCTGAGGTGGGTCACGACCCTAACTCCGTGTGTCGCCTCCCTGGCCCCGAGTCGACTGGTTTATTGCACCAGACGATCACACAATCTTTCCTTTATCAAAAAAACTGGATAGATGTGGATCTGCATGGATACTTCGACGAAAACTCTGTCATCTTCTCAGCTTCCATCATCTCAACTAGTTTAGAGGTATGTATGTATGTATCCAAGGGTCTGAATACCGTTTCGTTTCAGTCAGTACCGGCCGGAACGTTTCATTTCGACCAGAAAATGGAACGGAATCAGCCTTTAGCGTACCGGTCCTTGGTACCGGCCGGTATTCAAAATATCGGCCGAATACCGGCCGGTATTCTAATTTTTAAAAGTTAGGGTTTTTTTAGCAAAACCCCCCGATCCTCTCCTACCTTTCGTCGCCCACATCTCTCTCTCACCACCCCAACATCAATATCTCAAACAGTAAAAACACATAAGAGCAAAAGAAATCAACAAAAAGATCAGAAAAAGAGGAGAAAATTTTAAATATTTTCCTTTCACGGCACCGCTCGAGAGTCAAACCGTTATCTTTTCCCTTGCTTCCCTTGCAGCCATTGCGAGCTGGAGCTCTTTCACGAACGTGCTCTCTTTGGTTGCAAAAAATCGGAGTCAAGGAAAAAAATTCACAGAGTTATCAACAAAATTCAGAAAAAAGCCACAAAAATAATAACGAAAAGATCAAATAGAGAGGATAAAGCAAAAGAATATGGGTCATTGTTGTTGGTGATGTCTGCATGGAGGAGCTGAGGAGAACGAAGATTACTTTGATCCTGCAACTAAAAAAGGGTGTGTGGAAGAGTAAGTAATAAACGATGACCACAAAACCCAAAGCTTTTGTACATTTATAATTATTATTTTTGTTATAAAATTATTAGTTGGGTTAAAATTTATTTTGTAATATTTTTATAATATTATAAATTTATTATACCTTTTTATAATATATGTAATATAATTAACTATATTTTAAATTTATTAATATTTTTATTTGATATAATTATTATTTATTAAATGATGAAATTGTAATATTTTAAATACTTTATATTATTCTTAATTTTATATTTATATGATGATTAAATGTTCTTTTTCATATTAATTGTGATTATTAATTATATGTAAAATATGTGAAAATTTATGTTAATAAAAATAAATACATTGTTGTTATTTTAAAATTTTGTTATTATGATTTTTCGAGACAGCTTGATGTAAAAGTATACAGCTGTACAATATATTAATGAATTATTTTACAAATTTAAAAAAAATTAAGGGACTATTTTTTTATTTTAAAAACTTGTCTAAAACGGAAACAAGTATTAACCGGAACCGGTACAGTACTGTTCTAGAGTCTAATCCAAAACCAGTAGCGGTACGATATTCATAACATTGTATGTATCAGCCGTGGTGTGATTAATCAAAGATGGATAAAAATGTATTGCTTATGAGTAGATTTTATCTTTTTTAAGATACTTATTTTCCTCCCAAGCCATATATATATATATAATAACAAAATGATTAAGGTATTCCTTATCCGACCAGGCCACGTAAATTTCGGGTCCTTCAACGTTTGTCAATGATATTAGGATTTAGATAGTCTTACAAGGTAGTTTGATGGGTTTCTCTGAGACTTTTCCCGTGTCATTAATTGTCGGGTAAGACAACGGCTTAGCGTGTGACTGCGTGAGGTTGTATTTAGAGAGGTGGAGAGACATTAAATAGTAAACAATGGATTTCTCGAACGAAGAACGTGGTATCGTTGTGTGCTGCGGTTATTTGGGGAGAAGTGGTGGTGTTAAGGCGACTTCTTAATTAGGTGTGTCGTGTGCTCCAATATTTAATCTTTCTGCAAAGTGCAGACCATATGAAACTGTTGTTGGAATTTTCCGAGGTTTATGTTTTTTTTGTCAGCTTGAGATTCTGACTTTCTGAGAAGGAAGATATTGAGAGGGACTGTATAGAAACTTTGAAGAGAATGGAGACTGTAATTGAACAGCGACAAGAATTCGTGGAACTTGTAGTTTCTAATGCACCTATGATGGAGCTTGGATCTGGGGATCATGGGTCTGCCTTATTCTTTCCTTCTAAATTCAGCTGCTTGATTTCTTCATTGATCAGTTACTGAAATTGTCTTATCTTTTTGGGTGAGTATAGGTGCTCGCATTATAGGAGGAGATGTAAGATTAGAGCACCTTGCTGCAATGAGATTTTTTATTGCAGACATTGCCATAATGAAGCGAAGGTAGCAAAGTCATTGTCTCTTCTTAAATTTTCTTTTATGTGGGATTTTGACTTCGACCACGGTTGTTGTGTGTCCTTAGCTGAGAAACTAATTTTCTTTAACTACTCTATAATTGAACTAACAGAACGCATTGGAAATTCATCTTCTTGATCAACACGATATTCCACGCCACGAAGTTGCGAAGGTTTGTTTGAGTTTCTCTTCAAATATTTCAGCTGTTTCTTCATATCTTATCGGGATTAGTAATTGATTGAACCCACGGTGAACCTTTTGAATTGAAATTAGAACTCTGGTGTTGATAGTTTATTTCATATTATTCTCCTCTTCTAAGTTTACAACAAAGTTACTAAACTATAATGTGATGGAAGGTTTTGTTGGAAATTTCGTAGGACAGATGGTAAGCATATAGGAATTTATTGGAAAACTAGAAATTGGAAGCAAAAAATGGAATTAGGAAAAAGGAAACAGGATTGAATGCGACTTCTGTCTCTCAAAAGTTTATTTTTATCTCTTTGTTCCTTGAGTAGGTAAGTTTGATCAAACACAAGATAACTCTTCAGAATGAAGACGATTAAGAAAATGTCCTGCACATTCTGACAAGAAGCTGCGTCATATCTTATCCTAAATGAACCATTAACTTATTATTCTGTTGTTATGGGTTGAAGTTTTGATGTGAAGATATGGTATTCCTTAGTGGATGAGCAAGTGTGCGTTTTTGGTCAGTTCTCTTGAATTCTTCTCTAACCATATCCATCTTTACACCTTTCTAGGTTATATGCTCCCTCTGTGGTACAGAACAAGAGGTAATCATCTCTTATTGAAAGTTTTTGCCACTTAATGTGGATAAATTCGTGCATGGATTCTGATTATTGCTCTGTGATGTATCATCAGGTTCAGCAGAGTTGCATCAACTGTGGAGTTTGCATGGGAAAGTACTTCTGTGCTAAGTGTAAATTCTTTGATGATGATGTAAATGTCTCCATCTCTCACTCTTGATGAAGTTACACTTTCTCAAGAAATAACAATAATTCAAACCGATTGTCTATTTCAGGTCTCGAAGAATCAATATCACTGTGATGAGTGTGGAATATGCAGGTAAGATCTCCAGTTATGTTCACCTTTTTCTTGGCGTTTTTCTTTTCCATTCCAAATTGCATCCTGACCTCAGAAATTGATACCAAGTATGTAAGACGGATGGAAGTCGTGACAGTACATACCATTTAGTTAGTTGTGCCATTGCAGATCAAGTAAAAGTTTTGAGTCGTTTCTTTTTGTGATTGATTTTACAGAACTGGAGGAAAGGATAACTTTTTCCATTGCACTACATGTGGTGAGTAGACAACCTAGATAGAGAGTTGGAAATGCAATTGTTTTGTCCCTTTGAAAGATTGGATCATTCGAAAACTTTAGTAATGATATTGGCAATTCACATTTTCAGGTTGTTGCTATTCCAATTCCATGAAGGATGCACACCGTTGTGTGGAAGGGGCCATGCATCATAATTGTCCTGTTTGCTTTGAGGTAAATACTACACCAATGTAGTCTTAAGCTTAAGCTGCTGAAAAGAAATTGCTGCGTACTTATAGAGTTCCTACTTGATGTGCAGTTTCTATTTGACACTATGAAAGATATCACTGTATTACCATGTGGGCATACAATACATTTGGAATGTGTGAGAGAGATGGAGCAACATGACAGGTAAGCACAATAAGCCTTTGGCAAATAAATGGGTGGAGCACTGCTAGAAACACAGTATCACCTAAAACTTAATTTCTTCAATAGTTTTATATTCAGAGATTTTCAATCACCTTGATATTTGAGATTGTCTTATGTATTTTTCTTCATGTTGCATCATACCAGCTGATCGTTGATTCATGAACAACTTTATTTTGCAGGTATTCATGCCCAGTTTGCTCCAAATCTATCTGCGACATGTCACAATTGTGGAGAAATCTTGATCAAGAGGTACCAACCACCATAAGATTGAACAATTTTTTTCCTTTATTTCCCTTTCAATTTTTCTCTAACTACTATGCTCGAAATGCTTGCATACAGATTGCTGCAACTCCAATGCCAGAAATCTACCAAAACAAGAGGGTAGGCGGCAGAATCTATATATGATCCTTAGTTCTTCTACTTGCTGCTATTTTCTACATTTTTTGGGATTAAATTTGGTTATGGTGAACAGGTGTGGATATTGTGCAATGATTGTGGAGCAAACTCCCATGTCCAGTTCCACATTCTGGCACACAAGTGCCTGAGCTGCAAGTCCTACAACACTAGGCAGACACGAGGAGGCCCTGCTACTTCATGCTCATCAGAGATGGCTGAAATGGTGAGATGAGACTAATTAGTTTCAGTCCCGATAAAGGCCGATCCAAATCAACTGACCATTCTTTTCCATGGAAATATGTAATTAACGAAGTAAATAAGTTATCTTTATAAATTTCTAATCATTAGGCATTCGGTACTAGAGCTCTGTAAATAGACTTGCAAAGAAAAACAACAGACAGCAGATAAATGTGGCCCTGATGGCTGATGTTAGTCCCTATCCATGTCAATGGCGTGCTAAATCCAAATGATCATTAAAGGAGCTGAAATCAAATTGATGCGGTTCGAGCGAGGGCTTACACAAGAGCAAGGTCCCGTGAACTACAGGACTATATCAAAAACTTCTATTTGTTTCGTCTTTGAATATGTAACTACCAACTGAACAATGGCAATGCATAGTTTTATGCCAGTTTTCTTCCAGAAGACCATTTTCCAAATCCTATTACATTGCAGGAAAGTACTCCAACGACCAATTTGGACAGGCCCTTCTAGTGTGGTATCAAGTGCAATGCATAACAAAACAGGCTCTATGCCTGTCAAAAACTGTTTCTTTATATATTGAGACTGCAGGAAATTCAAATCAGGATCAAGTTAGGAAAAGAGATTAAATATGTATATATAATTTACTATTGATATGTTACAAACCTTAATTAATACATTGGTATTGCAAAATTAAATATTTTAACCTATATTCGGATGTAAATACATGGATATTCACTAGAAATATTAAAAAACTGAGAAACCAATATATGTGTTCTATTTAAGTAAAAGGTTCTTTGTAATTTTAAAAGATTAATCAAAAATTTGAAAATACTACATAAATTTGAGAGTGAAAGAAAAAAGTTCTTTGAACATAAAAGATTAAACTCTTTTTTTGCTTATTAAAGTTTGCAATAAAAAGAGTAGAAAACTGGATTAGCTGATGACTGACCTGACCATAAAGTGTGTGTATGGACTATGGACCTGTTTTGGAAGCAATGGCATGCTAAGAATGTGAACAATTACGATAAATGAGTTACGATGGTGATCTTTTTTTATAATAATAATTATTTATTATTATTATTATTAAGTATATATATACTAAGTGTGAAGGATGTTCGTCGTAGTTCTCCTTCCAACTAATAGATTTTGTTTTTTATATAAGCGTTGTTGTTGTCCGTCCTTGGCTTTGCTTTGTACCACTGAAGTATTATATCAAACTTTACTTTATTTATTTGCTGCTTCCATAATCAAGTTAGGTTGGGAGTACATCACCAACTCCAACCAATAGTCTTTGTTGCTTAAAGCTCGGACCCTCAGACATAACCAATCTATCAAATGACTATCTAGGTCAGGAATCCGTGGCTGCCTCACTGAGGTGAAGGAAAATGTGTCCTGGCAGTTAGGAGACGGACATACAATAAATTTTTGGAAAGATAAATGACTATCTAGGTCTGTTGCGGACATTTTAAACATCCTTGAGACATTACAAGATGGCATGACGGCTACAGTAAGTGAATTTATTTCCAATGGGCACTGGAGTATCCCTAGGGAAATATTAATGAGGCATCCGCTGATTAGGGAAGAACTTGAGAAAATAACTATTCCCCGAGCCCCTTGCTCAGATCAACTGGTTTGGACTTCATCACTCCAGGGCCGCCTCAATTTTAAAAATGCCTTTGCATTGAATAATCCTTCAGGACAATTGGTCCCATGGTCTAAACTAATTTGGAATCGTAGTATTCCACCTTCAAAAACTTTTATATTCTGGAGAATCAAGCATAATAAGATGCCTACAGATGAAAATTTGCATCGCAGAGGTTTTATCATGGTTTCAGTGTGTAGTCTCTGTGGTATGGCTTATGAAACCACAAAACACCTATTCCTAGATTGCCCCTTTGCTAAATGCTTATGGAAGTGATTCTCATCTATCATACTCAGTAACATTGATTGCTCTGACTTTGATTCCATTTTGGTAATCTGCAAGAAAGATTGGAGTCTGCAAACTTTTGACATGGTGGTTGCTGGCATCCTTAATATACTCTATACAATATGGAGGAGTAGGAATCTGGTAAGATTTGAAAACAAAACTACGACACCTTTTTCTGCCATAGCACTGGTAAGTTCCAATATTCATCTATCTAGATTGTATAGTCAAGGATGCATATTTGAGAACATGTCTGATTTTTCAGTATTATAGAGTTTTAATGTAAAAAGGCATTTGTCATCAGCCCCCTGGATAAAAGAAATCGTCTGGACTCCTCCCTCTTGTGGTTTGATTAAATGCAATACAAATGGTAGTGCGCACGGGTCAACTGAGCTAGCAACTTGTGGTGGGTTATTTAGGGACAGTAAAGCAGCTATCATAGGTTATTTTTCAGCCAATTTAGGCTCTCAATCCTCTTTTTATGCTGAGTTAATGGGTGCAATGCTTGCAATTGAGATAGCTTACAAGAAAGGTTGGCGCAAAATCTGGTTGGAATGTGACTCCAAATTGGTGGTTTCTGCGTTTAATAGAAGTCCCTCGGTGCCTTGGAAACTTCGAAATAGATGGAACAATTGCATTTTACTCATCAAACAAATGATTTTTGTAGTGTCTCATATATATAGGGAGGGTAATCAATGTGCGGACAAGCTAACAAATCATAGTATTGGGATATCTGGTTTAGTCTGGTATGATTCAATTCCTCATGTTGTAATGAAAGACTTTTTTAGGGATAGGTTTGGTTTACCCAACTACCGTTTTGGTTGACTTTGCTTAGGTTTGGTTAATGCCTCCCAAGTTACATGTAATTTATATTCTTTGTTCTTTTTTTAATATATAAAAGGTGTTGCAAATGAATGGTAGAATATGGGGTGCCAATATAAATGTAATGCTTTACTCTATTGTGATGTCATTGCATTCCTACTTTTTATAATTAAAAAAATAACAACTATAAATTTTGAATAAGGATATTCTTTTTATCAAGTACAAACTGGAACTGCTTGTTTTATTAATCTCCATGCAATTGATAGGACCACTTCCTGAGGATAAGAGAGCATTTGCGAGTTGCGTCCATGGTCTCTGACCCCAAACACACGTTCAATAAATGGTTGCAAAAAGTCACATGGAAATCAGTACAGTTTACGTTGTCCCTTTCTGCGGGTGGTGGTGTACGACACCAACTTCCCCACGATCCTTCCTCGTCACACTTACTGTACACTGGCCCAGATGTACAACAGATCAACACTAATCTGCATTATTAGCTCCGTGATTGAATGAACGGAGAGGATACTTTCACTTCACTATCTGGCAGATGACCAGGTCTTGCTTCAGCTTATTGCCCATGGGCCAAGTCAATAAAGTAAAGATAGCCATTCACTAGTTATCCAAATTGGTGAGCATTTACATAGTTATATATTCACCTTCATGTGAAACTGAAACCCTACTAATAGACACAGCGAGGAACGTGACCAAGATGGGAAGCAACTTACTGATTAGTTATCACAAGTTCTGCATATATACGTTACTGGCAGTGATGATCGCGACTTCTTCGCCGGCAACTGCTTCTCTGAATAGAACAATTGGTCAAAGCAACGAAGAAATTGTGGGCTCACAAGGGTGTCCACCTCCACCTCCACCGCCAACTCCGCCTCTTTTCAGTGTCAGCTATCGCTATATTTCTTACAGAAGTTTAGAAAAGCAGCCGATTTGCAACGCAAGAATTTATGGCAGTTGCTTGAGACCCTACAACAATGACACTAGGCCTTGCACTTACTACACTCGATGCAGAGGTTGACGAAACGAAGAAGAGAAACAAGGTTTCGGTTCTCCGGATAATTAGGTGGGCGGTGCTCATGATGTGTTTTCCTAATGAACCTGTCTGCAGTTTGTACTCTCCTAAATTGATTAGTTCTCCGCTTCTTCCTTCGCATTAATTTGATCCTTGTACGTAGATAAAACCAGAAGACAGAAAACCCCATTGCAAAATGTGGAAATTGTGTGTTTCTGAAATAATTTTAATTCCTATTTTCTGAGTATTAATTGTGCACTCAGAACAGAAAACCCCATTGCACTCCTGATGAATGTAAGTCTCATAGTTTAATGGCAAGAATCAATCTTTAGAACCAAAATGCCTAGTGGCAGATCATAATTTCATATCAAAAGCAAATGTTAAGATTATGGTACAGAGTCCATGTCACACATCCTCCCAGGGTTTGTTGAGAAATTAGACCATGTCTAATTAAACTCTTACATAATTAGAGTCAACATGTTTTAACTTTTAAAAAATGAGTTATCTATTTTACCATTGTATATAAACTATGTTTTTTACGTGGAATAATAATTTTATTTATGAAATTTTAAAACTTTTTCTTAAATAGTTTTTTTCGCATTGAACTAATTCCTTTTTAATTGATATAATGTTAAACTATTTAAATTATTATTTAATGGATTAAAATTTTATGATTTTTTATTTATTCTATTTCATCGACTTAAATTTGATAATGACGTTAAGTTATGAGACATTTGAAAAATAAGTTGAATTAGAACTTACGTATATTTAAATATATAATATTTTAATTCAAAATTTAAAATAATAAATTATAAACTCTATTTTTTTATGTATATATAAAAAAAAACACTAACTGAATACTGGCGTACTTATTTATATGCGAAGCGTTGTGCAGAATTAGTTTATACTTGATGATGCCCTTCAATAAGATAATATATTCTTTTTGGTAAGTCACAACAGAGATATAGAGCCACTATAATAAGAGTGATAATTTATAATCTGCTTTCATTTCATTAAAACAAAAAAGTAATTAAATAACTCAGAAAGTAGAAGTGGAGAATTTAAATTAAGAATAATTATTACAATTGTTAG
>JANIMX020000245.1:0-11788 GCA_024582655.2 Erythroxylum kunthianum | reverse complement strand
CCTTTACAAATCGTAACCTAGTTGACGTGCAACCTTGCAAGAATGAGGTAATGTTGCCTAGTTAACGTGAAGCCTTACAGGAATGGGGTAATGTTGCCTAGTTGACATGAAACCTTGCAGGAATATGATAATTTTGCTTAGTTGACCTGAAAACTTGCAGTACTCGAGTAATGTTGAGATTTGAGAAAGTGGAATGTAGACAGTGAGAGTGTGCAACCTTTCAGATATTTTTTGTAAGGGTAATTTGAACATTTTGTATTTTTATTTTATTTTTAATTTTTTCTTGTATTAAGGTTTAGACATATGTCTCGGATGATTATCAATTGAATACTCTTAAAATCATGTTTTTTTGTTTATCTTTTTTATATATGTGGTTGATTTGTGTTTTTGTCTTACACGTGGTTGAGTTGCATTATCGTCCCACAACAATTTTGATATCATAATCTAACTTCGTTCACTTCTACAATTCAAGTTTTGATTTTTTTTCTTATTGACATCTTTGAAAATTTAGTAAATTCACAAACAACTAATAATATTGCTAAATTACCCACAAATTGCTCATAAACAAGCCAAAATTAGTTCATAAATTGCCCAAAACATACCCAATCACCTTTTTAATTAGCTAAGCTCTTATCTTCGTTATATAATGCTCACTTTTGCTTGTCTACAAAGGGAGCATACTACCTCTGAATTTTTGCTCCCTATATCATTTTTCTTCATCAGTTCAAGTTTTTTCCTAGTCTTCAATAAATTCAATTTTATTTACTATGAAAACACGTTTACTATTTGTAAATTTGGGTGAATTTGGTTTAATAACATTATATTCTTGTTTATTTGAAAGGGCATAAAGATATTTAAAAATATTTCTATTTTTCCTTAAATTGTTTTTATGATTAATTGAAATTGTGACATTAATCATATTGAGTTTTGTGGATTTATGTTTGTTGCATCAATATATAATTTATAAGTTTTAATATTTAGTGGAATTTATGTTTATCTTAGCATAACTCCAACTAAGTTTAATATTAACACATCTTCTTCACCTAATATAGTATACCCAACAAATAGATTTAATAAATTTGTCATAAGGTTACAAATAATATCTCAAGATGTTAATAAAATTTTAATGAATATATAATTGGTCCTAATAATGTTAATAAAGATTAAATTATATCCTTGTTAGCATTTATATATAGTTTAAACTCTATATATACTCAATTGAATCAACGACACTCTACTTTATAACATCAATTTGAGGCAAACTTTAAATCAAAAAATAAAAAAGATGGAGTTGATTTTAAACCAATAAGGTAAACATGAAATTGTGGAATTTGTTGATAAATCTCTTGGGAAACAAAATGGTCTAACATATATAAGAAGTTTTAGTCTAATAATGAGCCCAAACACATTTGATGGCATCACTTCATTCCTTACATAAAAATTGAGATAAATTGAAATTACGAGGTAATATAATTGATATAAAAAAAGTTTGAGCTTCGAGCCAAGCTCAGGCTCATAATTTTTTTTTAAAAAAGGTTCGAGTTTAGCCTAATACTTAGTTTACTCGAGTCAATCCAGTCGATATCAAGTAAAGTTGAGCTCAGGCTCTTTTTCCATCCCTAGTTGGCAACGAGTCTAGTATAATAAATCTAAACATGTTGCTTTTGTTATTGAGTCTAAAGTGAGTAATTCATTTATTCTTTTGTCATAAATGTCACCAAAAGGGTTATATTGGATCTCACTATCCTCCACATGCATTAGCTTGAGAAATAAAATTAAGTTGTTTAAAGATTGAGGACGACCAAATTGTTGACCCATTATATTATTATGGTTATGAAGATGATATGCTTTTGTAGCTAATGAAAATTAAAAATGCACTAATATCTTCCTCACTTTTATTCAAAGTAAAGATATGAAGTGTAAGTTACTAACAGATGGAGGTAGCTTGATAAATAGTAATTTGCATGTTTTGATATATGCTAAGTCCAAAGAAAAGATTTTTGAGCCTATTAAAGTTTTGCATAAATAATCATAATTTACATGTTAAGATTGAGAAAAAAGATTGCATTAAATAATAAAAATTATAAACTTATTATTGAAGTATATTATACACAAAATTTAATATTAGTGATAGTGTTTATCTTAAAAAGATTCTAAAACATTTTTTAAAGAAACTTATGTTAGAAGCCATTGCCATTGCCCTTGCACTATTATTCATAAACTTGGATTTAATGCATATCTTCTGGATTTTGAATAATGGCATGAATAGTAGCTTTAATTCATAAACTTGGATCTAAAAATACTTAGATTAAAGAGGAAGAACTTCACCACTCATCCTTATTAAGCATGTATCTTTCATCTCATTCTTTAGAGCCGAGTTCTTTTCAACCTTATGCGAATGTTGGAAGATGAAAAAGACCCAATTCGAAGCCTAAACGAGATATCAAGCACAAGTTCGATAGTGCTTACTTTTACGATTACTAATTGGTAATTAAGACTTATATTAGTATTAGTAGTCTACTATAAGTTATTATCAAAAGTCCTATAAATTATTAGTAATAAAATTTTATTATAAGTTTGTATTAAACTTTTATTTTAGTTTAAATAGTATTTATAAGTTAGAAGTCTTCATTAGTTATGCAAGTGTCTGATCTTCACCTTCGAGTGGAATTTATAGTAAAATATTTGATGTTACAGTAGAGTTTGGTTGAAGCTAGTTTGATTAATGTCTGACTACATTTGTCTCGATGGCTTTGACATTTGGTAGATACTCATACAAGCAGTAGTACAAAGTTGAAAAGGCAGAACTTTGTTGTGAAATGTCTTCGTGCAGTACAACTTACAAGTAGACATAGAATTTATAAAATATTCAAGATAATGTAATGTAAAATTCGTGTCTTTTTTTTTTCTAAATTAAATCAAATATTTTAATTGTCCGTGTCGTGATCATTTAACGCGGTTTTGTGTCTGAAAGTCCATATAAAACGACAGATTAATTTGTCGTGTTTCAGTGCAAGCATGTGAAGTGATTCTGATTAGTAGTTAATGTTAGTTGGAAATGTCCACTTGGCCCTATAACATCCCTCCCTTTACTTTGGCAATTGATTTTGAAAGGGACATTTTGATTGTTTTTTTGGGATTTGGGAGACACCGTATTTTAAAGAGCAGAGCTCCATAATTTTCTCTATCGGCATTCGGCAATTCCATATAAAACATGTTTCTTCTCATGGGTTCATTGGGCCTTTGTAAGGAAAGTTTGTGGGTCTGAACCATTTTCTATTTTTATTAGATGGCAAACTTACAAAACGAACTCGCACTCAATAATAATAGCAAATCATTGGTGTTATACTCATACATAGAAGAATTACAAACAACAATTGTACGCAGGTGTCCTATTTGATGTTCTGCATGATGATGATGATGATGATAGTTTGTGCTCACTCTACTCTGCGCATTTTGACATTAACCGGCACTTCCTTGTAGGATTGCACCTTCACCACAGCTCTCCGTAATGGTCTCCCTATTGAAGACCTTTGTGTACTGTCTTGTTTTTGTTTATCAGCAAGTGGGTGAGTGTCTGGAAATTTAGCATCTTCAATCTCAATCTCAAACAAGTCCTCTGCAGGTTCCCGCTCTTGAGATTTGAATCTAGCTGATTGCCGTTTCAAACAACGTCTACAAAATATGGTAAAAGCAGGCTTAATCAACTAACAGCAATAGATACCAAGGCTGAAAAATAACTTTGGAATTCTGAAACAGGATAAAAGGTGGCAAAATGTCCTGACAAGTGTATAGACAGCTAAAGATGAAGAAGATTCTCAGAAAATTTTAGACACAACCAATACGTGCATTAGAAGGAAAGAGCGGATGTCTCGAGAAACCTTTTATTATCTACTTTCTCCTTCTCTGTGCCTTGTCGTTGTGTAGTAGAAGGGCCCATAGCTGCAAAATATTTTAAAGGAGATTAGCAGATGTGAAGCAAACTTTTAGATTAAGTTTCCTGGTTGGAGTGAATACATTGACTTCTCGCAAGTTGCCTTCTATTGCGGCTAGAAGTTTTGGCATCATTCTTAACTTTAAGAGAGCAATCTGCTTCTAATTTCTGCCCTTCCTTGAGGCAATAAATGTCAATGAGTTAGTCCTATAACTTTTTGGAAACAACATGCTTTCAGCATTAACAGAATATCATGAGACTAACCCGGGTGCAAGTTTTTTGACAATTGGTATCTCCTCTTCCCTGCACAGGAAGTATAGCAATTCTCAACAGACCTGCAGTATTTCTTTTTGCTTCAAAGCATACTCTTAGGTTCTTATTCTTATATGCTGATGAATGAACTACCAGACAATTTATGCTCCGTTTATCTCCGAGAAATTACTGGTTAGTTTCTAACCCGGGTGCAAGTTTTTAGCCTGTTGCCATCTAATTGATTTGGATACAATGCATCGTAAGAACCCATAGTTTGTTGCGAGACTTAGGTCTCTCTTAATACTACCTGGATTTAGGTGATGCTTCGAAACAAGTTGGCATGGTACACGAGACTCTTCAAATCACTACCACGTTTTGACAAATGCACTTGGATGATAATGCATATATAGTTCCCTAGAAGACTAGTTGGTTCAGATATGCAAAGAACGAGTCAATCAGCTCATTTGGTGATCAGTCCATATGGTAATGGTGGAGAATATTCATACACTTTCATCTTTTGCAAGTTTTGGATGAAATTAAGAAATTTCTTGTATTCAGATAATCATAATATGAAAACCAAAAACTAACCTGTAGTTCCGAATTCTTGGCTTTTAGTAAGGCATCCTTCAGCACAAGTTCATGTTGTAGTGCCTTCAGCTGGAAAACAAATAACAAATATTTGAAATCAGAAAAAGAAGAAGCGAATGATTCCACAAACGGAAAACACTAGAGACGCATTAGACAAGAATCTTAACACACCTTTTCTCTGCCTAAGTTAAGCTCCTGAAAAACATAGCAACCCAATCAGAATCGCTTGGAACAGATTTCAGAAACCAAACCCATAATGAAGTTTCATAGTCAAAGAGAAACATACAGCTAGAATATGGCTATTTGATTGAGCAAGATTCCAGTTTTGCAGCTGCAGCTTCTGATAGTTCATCCGCAGGTTCCGCAATTCATTTCCACTCAATTCTATTATCTTACTGTGTCACCAGAATCAAGGAATCCAAGTCCAACCAAATATAAACAGTTAAGTTCCAACTCTAGGAATGTAGCTGAAATTCCCACGAGTGAAAATGAATTGAAATCGATTTCCAATTCTTTACTTTATCGGCAAAAACACTAAGAAAGAAGAAACAAAAATCCAACAGTAGCAAACAATCTAAGGATACTTCCTCTCTTCAATAAGTTTCACCAACGTTGCCTTTTCCTGTTTACCACCACCCACAACAAGATAACAAATAATGCTAGTGTAAGAACAGCCGGGTGTGGATGCAGAAACAAAAGAACACATCTTTAGCACTAAAATTACATAGAACTGCTGAAAGCATGACAAAATTAGATAAACCCAACTCGCATTATTTGAATAAAAAACCAGAATGAAAATTATACCCTGAGAAGCTTATTAATGAAGTCTTCATTGCAATTAGAAACTTGAGTCTCCTTTTCCTCAAATTTTGGCTGCGCCTGAGAGTTGGTTATGTCAGAGAGCCTTTTCCTCACTATGCTACCAAAAGATGATCTCTTTGTCATTCTTTCACCATTCATGTTTATCAATTCCTATTGGAATTTGGAAGAAAACACAATAACCTTACGCGGTGAATCAAAAAGCAAGTTTCGTTAACACCAAGAACAGTAGTGTTGTTGAAGCAAGCGAGAGACTCAACAAAGGGGGTTAGGAGTAGAAGAAAATTGGGGCTACGCAGAAAAAACCGAAATGATCATTACAAACAAAAAAAGATGAAAACTTGGGGGCAGACAGTATTATGTGGAGGGAAATGGACAAAAGAATTGCCGTTGCATTTGAATTAAAAGGTTTGATTCAAAGAGACTTTTGAGAGAGAATAGATTGAAGGAAAGGAGAAAAAAGGAGGCAAGAACAAAAGAAGATTCGGACTCCAGGTTTTAAGCGCTAACGGCTTCCCGAACCTAAGCCTAGCGTATAGATCCACCCGAACCTCATTTTAAATTTCCTAACCTAGAAGATTTTTCTTCTCCCTCGTTAAAATTTTCTGGTTTTCTGACACTGGATTTTGCTCTAAGTTATATATATCCTACAAAGTAAATGTCGTCCAAGCTATTGCTCATCAGCAGGCAATGTATATATATACAAATACACACGTATAGATCCACTAATGGGGGATTTCTCGTTATAATGCTCAATTACAATCTCCATTGAAGAATCTTTACTAAAGGCATACGTGTGAGATAAGTAGTACATTAGCCAGGAATGGTGGAACCCCAACCACAAGCCAAGTAAAATCTTTGATCGAGAATATATTGTCACAGAACCAAAAATAAGGTCAGGAAAGGCAAAGACCAATTTTGTAATGCTACATAGAAATTTCACGTAGGGCACAACATATGCCAGTTCGTAACTGTGACCTGCCTATGTGTTTCACTTTTTGTATGAAGTCTTCATTCATTCAACCCAAAAGCGCAGCATTTGATGGCTCTCCCAGTACACATATTCTCCACCGATTCATCAGTACTCACTTCCTTTCTCAAACTGTGTCATCTACCTTTCGTCTCAGGATCAGAAAAGTTATACAGCTTATTTAGTGTATATTGCGTACATATTAATAAGGCACAACACCCAGAAAATGATAATGCAGATTTTATTCTATTTTATGTCAGTTGTTGGTGGGTTTAAGGAAACGCACTTCCTACAAATTCACCTTCTGCTCTCATGTAGACAATATGAAGCTCTAGTGCGAATCTGAAATTTGGTAAGAAATTTTATCAATAAAAATCAAACCGAGTTGATAAAAGAAAGCATTTGACACCAAACCTTAGATGCATAAGGCCGCAAATCTGTGCTTGTGATGTGGGAAGAACATTGCCGCAGATAAACTCCCCACGTTTCAAAAATAATTGGCCTATCTTTTAAAATAGGATTAGACAAGAGCCAATTTTCTGTCAAAACGAGGCAAATATAAGCCTTGAAAAGATCACAATTTTTGTCTTTCACGTCACTAGAAATGAGAGACCTCAGAACCTCGTCTTCATTCGTAGCCTGGGGAATATAACATAAATCATTCTGAAAGGAATTCAATTTGGATTGAGGCATACAGGGTTAAAATACAATAGTGTAGCTCATGCATTCAGTTCATATGTTGGCCGAAAATAACTAAAAAGAAAAACTTGGGCTTTGCCATAATTTGTGCACAACTGTGAGGTTACATGTTTGATGCCCATAAAATGACAGCGAAGGATATAACTTAATCAGAAAGAGGAAACACTGAGCAGTATACATCAGTCCATAGAGTTGCCCTCTAATACAACAGCAAAAGTTATACAGGCAACAAACAATAATTTACACTGAACCTATATATCAGTACAATCCATGATTAGATATCAGTAAAAATATGGAGTTCATGAAACAACCCATAATAATTACAAGTGGAAACCATTTTTTTCCATAAACAAACAGTATATCATCTATGTTATTAGGATCCAAACGATTTGAGCACAGTCAATGTTAGTTCCCTGAGCTGCATTAGCAGTACATGCAATTTTCCAAACATGCTTACTGAGTTTCTGCACCTATAGCGTGTACGTACAAGCTAACTGCTTAAGAATCATCGCTTTATAATCTTAAGATAACCAAACAGTTTAAACCAAAAAGGGTGTCATTTCAAATAGTACTGAAGACAACTATAAGCATTGCCACAAAACAAACAGAATTCTGACAACCAGAAGTGAATACAGAACATATACATGTAAATAACACACAACATTAGATCGGCCTACAGAATGAATCTACAACAATAAAGAAAAAGGAATCCCAATGTGTGCTAAGGGAGGAATTCCATCATTTACCTTATTATCCAAAAGACAAGCAGCACATGATACGAAACCACATTTATCAGGTGATTGCTACGAGTACTCATTTCTGAGATACATTCCATTGCTCGTAAGCAGCTCAAGTCCCTGGGGATTCTGAACTTGGGCAATAACATGAATAAGATGAGAGAAAGCTGAAGAGTATTTAAGGGATGTTTATGTAATATGTACTAAAAGCACTAGAGGACTCTGAGGTTGGCAGTGGAAATCTTTGTTTCAATATTTTATTTCCAAGACACAGATTCTAGATGTTTTCAACAAATTCCTTTCGGTCAACTCTGCTAGGAATCCAGCCGACATGACAAAAACTGGACCATTAATTGAGATTGCCATATCAGCTGAAGTGAATGCCAAGAACTGCAATTGTTTAAACAATTTTAGGAATCAAATCGGAAAGAATTAAAGTAGAAGGGTTGAATGGCGTTTATCCCTTGAAATATGCATACATCCTTCCAACTTTATATGCCAATAACATTTATGTTCAATAAAAGGTTATGATACAAACAAATTGGAAGCAAAACCCATCAAATTCAAACCTAAAGCAAACTGAGCTCCCTTGTGAACAAAATACAAAGAGCAGCACTCCTAGTGGAATATGAAAGAACACATAGAACAAGATGAAAAAGTGTGTAATAGCGTAACTAAATCGTAATTACCTGCAAGCCAGATATTTTGCTATGTTTACACAGCTGGTACTCCACTCCTCATCTGTGAAGCAATTAATAATGGATTGCACGCATTCATACAACTGTATCAGCAGTCCTTGGAGCTGAGTATCTAAATATAGAAAAATAATGATCTCTACTAACTCCTCAGCTTCTGACGCTGAAAAGGTTGGTTGCTTACTCCTGCCAACAGTAAATACACAAAACCTTGTTAAAGAACTCTCTAATCAAGCAGAGTTTTCATAGCATCTACAAGAAAAATAGAAATTACTAAGAACAGCATTTTACAAAAGCAGTAAAAGTTGGCATTCAAGTGTTTTCATCTCTAAGTTACCTAGCATGACAACATACGGTGATAAATTTTATCCATGCACTGATGTTTTTAGGTGGTCCCCTGTCGCCAGAATCTGAAAGAAAACTTAAAAGATGGTGAGGAAAACACTCCTGTAAATGGTAGATGAATCTTGAGAACATTAGCAAGTAAATAAATATGAAGTATGCATAGGAAATCGTATTCCTTTCTTTGCAATCTGCTTTTCTAAGCCAATATCAATCAAGATGAAAATAATAATGCAACCAAAATGTTACACAGAAGGATGTAGGTTCATGATGTTGGTATCGTTTGTGACTTTGACAGAACAGAACTGGTAAGTGCATGTGTTGCCGGTAAAAATCTACAAGATTGAAACATGTAGGGCAGCAAATAAAATATAAAAATTTAAGGTAGACTTTTCAATATCATCACACAATTGTTAAGCCTAAACCCTAATTAACAAATTGTGTAATATTTGCCACACCTACCAGGAATCAAAATTGATGTAGTCTTGGAACTATATCCAAAACATATTTCTCTGATTAAGAGAGACACATTTTATACAACTGACTGCCACAAACATATATCTTGTACCATGTCCAATTAAACATAGTGATAATAAAAGTTCATGATTTTCCGTGCTGGGGAAATGAAAAGCAAAACCTACATGCATATAAAACATAGATTTTCTTTCCTACCAACAATTATGGAAAGAGAATTTGTTGCTTGAATTTCCAAAGTGAAGAATACCACACTAAACTCCAGTATTACTGGAAATATCTAAAGGAACCCGAGTATCATATGCCAGATATGGAAACACAAAATGTCTCCACTGTAAAAATTCCCTACATTCCATTCATCACTCAGAAATGGCAAGAAGCCATGGGAACTAACTTTTATTTACTGATTCTGCTGGTGAGGATATACTGAATAGAAACCCATATGTTTCAACAGCTTTTTTCAGTTCAGAGTGGCTAGGAAACCACTCAGTTGGTAATTTATGACCCTGATCAAGCAAAATAACAGATGAAACACAAATCATCAGTTCACATAAAGCAATACACTCACGATCAACTTCTGAATGGGCAGCAATATTTGTGTGATATGACATGGAAATCACCTCATTCTCAGGCAAAAGAATGGTGCACCAGAAACTACATGCTGCTGCTCTTAACTCATCATTTGGTGAATACAACACTGATATAAAGAAGCATAAGCACATGATGATAATTAAACCAAACAAAAAGCACAAGTTATTACTAACACTAACTTAGATGGAAAACCCATTTGGCTATCGACTTTTCTACATGACCATGCAAGGAGACCAATTTTGAGAGCCAGCCATTTAGCAATAATCCTTGGAGGAAATTTTCCCCTGCAATAATATATCAAAGAGGTTAACCGATATTATGTTGTTCAGATGATAGCTTCAAACTGAACAGAAATTTGAGCTATAAAACTGTGGAAAAGGAAAAGAAAAAATAAAGGGGTAGGAGCAAAGGCTGACATGTTGGTAAACAATGAGAAAACAAGTAAAATAATCATAGAGATATGGAGGTTGAAAGGGAGGGGGACAGAGAGAGGCCTGTTTCTCTGTTGACTTCCACTAGAGATTTGAACCTATCAATCTCAATGGACTGCAAAAGTGAACAACTTCTAAGCTCAGGAAAAGCCACAGGTGGAGGTGGAGCAGTTTTCTGCGACCAAAAGGAAGAAAAGTATCAATAATTCAGGATGTGAATCTGCTTTATAAATCTACCAAAATGCTAGAAGCAATCTTTAATTTGTTCTGCAGGCATGAATGTATTCATTCAATTAAACAGTACCCGATTCCCAAAAACTTGTATGCTCGCCGACGAGACCTCTTCCTCGTGTCCGATTTTTTTCATCTGCAACAAAAATTTAGTAAGATTGCTGAAAGTAAAATAGAAATATAGTCAATAGAAGGTCTAATCTGGAAGAGCATGATGCCTGATTATGACATTCATCAATTTGTCGAGAGAGTAGAGCTTCTTTAGAACAGTCGTTATCATCCGCATCATACTTCTTTCGAACCTTGGCTCGTTTACTCTCCCTCTCCATGACTTTGTTTTTCTCCCTATAGAAATCAGCCAAAAGATCATCCAAGTCCATAACTTTCTTCCTGGTTCGCATATCAAACACAACAAACTAGTTGAATAAGTTTGAGAATATTTGAAACTAATGATTTTAGTTAAAGAGGGGTAAAAGAAAAAAAAAAACCTATTTTGGGGAATAACAGGGCAACTAAGAAGCGGATCTTCGGTTTCGAAATCCAGAGGGGCGTCCATGTCAACCATCTTTCTACTTTCAACCTCACCTGAAGCAGTCTGAGAGTGCGACTGCAGAATTTGAGCGAAGAAGCGCCAATTTGGAAGCGGGTCGAGCGGATATCATTCGGCCTATGGTACGGACTACTTTTAATTATTTAGGAATAAAATACTATGGAAATTTACAATTTTTGTACATAATTTTATTTGCCATCGGGGTTTGAAATAATTGGTAAAGTTTTTTTTAAACTGAAAGAATAGAAATTACGGATACAATCTCTTTATAAAAATATAAGAAAAAAATTACATATAATGGTTATTACCTAAATTTAGAAAGATTATTCGAATCGGGAGCCAATTAAATGAAAGAGTGGCAGTCGATGAAGAACTCTTAAAAACCAGTCGAAGTCAGAAGCCAGTCAAATATATGACAATGGTAGCAGAATAAAGAAGAAGATAAATAAAAAATAAAGTAATATAAGATAAGATC
>JANIMX020000244.1:646877-658009 GCA_024582655.2 Erythroxylum kunthianum | reverse complement strand
ACTCTAAAACGTGGCAAACTCGATGACCCAATCAACATTTCAAGAGTCTCAAACCACTCCACAAACACCATTCCAACTTGTGGGTGCTCATATCTGGTGATTTTGGTGATTTTCAGGAACGTTTATGGGGTGAAATGTGAATGTGATACAGTGATATTGTGGTGGTTTGTGAATATGATACAGTGATAAACGTTTCTAATTTATGGTTGTTAGATACATTGATAGTAGCTGCGTAGGTATTAATGAAAACTAGGTTGCTAAAGTAAGATTTTTCGTTGAAACTGTAAACACTATAATTTAAGCCCAAATTTTGATTTCCTTTTGCTAGTTTGATATTTCTGTTGTTTCTCCTGTAAGTGTTGAATCTGGGAAGGTGGTCGGAGTATAATACTTTCTACGCATTTTGCATCATTTGTATTTTAAGCGAAGTATAACAGCCAATCAGATGGGTCAATTTGTGAGCTAATAACCTTCGAAATGAGTTGCTAATATTCTCTAGCAATCAACATTTCCTTAAATCCATTAGAAGCTGCCTCGCATGCAACACTTAATTCGATTTTCCCTTCACTGGATATCAAATGTTATTCTTAAAATTAGTAGGCAAGCTCTATTAGGCTTGATGGCAAGAGTAATAATTGAAGTATGACCTAACTTCTAAGCATCAATAACATAAACATAAAGCCTCTACCTAAATTAATGATTCTAACTTAATGTTATATTCTCTACCAAAACATAAGTGTTAGAGTCTTGATATTTATTATTATTATTATTTTATATTTTTGATTGATGTAATTATTATTTATTAAATGTTGAAATTGTAATATTTAAAATGCTTTGTATTGTTCTTAATTTTATATTTGTATGATGATGATTAAATGATATTTTTTCATATTAATTGTGATTGCTATTTATATGTAAAATATGTGAAAGTTTATGTTAATAAAAATAAATAATTTTTTGTTATTTTAAAATTTTGTTATTATGATTTTTGGAGACAGGTTGATGTAAAAGTATACAGTATACTGTATAATATATTAATGGACTATTTTCAAATTTAAAAAAAATTCAAGAACTATTTCATAATTTTAAAAAATTGCCCAAAACGGAACTCAGTGTTGACCAATACCGGTACAGTACTGTTCCAGAACCTAATCTGGAACCGGTACCGGTACGGTATTCATAACATTGGTAGTAATACGAAGAAGAACAAATTGGAATAATATGAAACATCAGAGGTTTAAATTTTAATATATAAACGAACTTACAGATTTAGAAATCATCATATTTGACACTTTTATAAAAATTTTAAGTGAAAATTGTTTTCCCTAGGTTTTAAAATTTAAAAGGAATTTAGAAAACAAGATCAGGTTATTTTCTAAAATTTTCTTTGTTAAAAAAATAGTAGTTTTTCAAACTAAAAACACGTTAACAAAATTGGAAATACAGAGCTTACATCGTAAATTTCATATCGTTATCATAATTCTTCTTCTCTTTCACGTTAGTCTTCTTCTATTGCCTCCAACTTTTTTTTTGCCAAATCAAGCAGCTTTTCTTAATCAATCTAACGTTACTTTATACTAAACCAATTATTTACTGGTATGTAATCCTTTCCTTAATCAATCAAACGCTTACTTAACGACATATTAGTTAAGTTATTTATCTATGTTTTCTTAACAAGATTCAATTTTTACATGCGGGGTTGGAGGTAATTTTTAGTGTTTGAGGATAAAACCAAAGGAAACATAACATGATTAAGTTATTTATCTATGTTTTCTTAACAAGATTCGATTTTTACATGCGGGGTTGGAGGTAATTTTTAGTGTTTGAGGTGTTTAATCATGTTATGTTTCCTTTGGTTTTATTTATGATTCAAAGTTGATTTCTTTGTTCTGCAAGTCAATTGCTTAAATTGGGTTTTTTGTTTCTTTTAAGAGGAGAGAATATTTGTACATAGGCGATTTGTTTCTATTCGATTCTGTGTACGTTTATTGCAATCTTCGTATTTTTAGTTAGTTTTGTGAACATGTTTTTTAGTTTTTAAAAATAGAAACAAAATTTTCATAATAATAAATGAACACGTTTTTTAAATTTTTTATAAAAATAAATTATTTTTATTTAAAATAAAAATTAAAAGATGAAAAAAAAGTTTTTATATAAATGAATATATCCCCGAACTTTAAAATGAAATAAAAGTAAGAAAGAGGGGCATTTAGTAAAAAGGAAAAAATGTAAAGGGCATGCATCTTCAGATAACGTTAGTGGGCAGACAAGATGAATAGCAAATGAAGCTAGTCCCTACCCTTCACTTACACATGCAAGACCCGATTTATTACACTGACACTATTATCTCACGTGTACGCCACCTCGTCTTCTCCTCTTTTTTTCTTTTTATCACTCTACAAGCTCTTAAGTAACACACAACCCAACACCATTAGCTTAGCTCGGTGAAAACCAACAAGGAAAGAAGAAAGAAATAAAAATCTCTCCTTTTCCTTCTTTCTTTCCCTCTCAAACTCTCCGAATCAGAGCCCCATGACCAAGAGCTATCAAATCTGTTATCCTTCACATTTGTGACATTCCCATTTGGCTTTCTGACAGTTGTTTGTTCCTTTTCTTTTCTAGGGTGCTTGAATCTCTTTTAGACTGAATCTCTCTGATTGTGTGTGACCACCTCTCTTTTTTTATTTGTGCTTTTTGGGTTTGAGGAATTCTAGGTAGCAGATTGGACTTGTCCCCAAAGAGTAAACTAAAGATCAGATATTTGATGGCTTCTCCACATCCTTCTGTCACCTTTAATCTCTTCAAATCTTTCCTTCAAGTTTGAAGTCTCGGAATTTTATGCTTTCCTGAAATTTTGGTACAGATTCTTGAATTTTGGGCCATCACTAATCTAAAGAGATCTGCTTTTTGGTTCTGTATACTCTGTATGGACATTAACACTTAGCCTTCAATGACCATGTAATCTTCTGAATCATGAAGCCAAGACAATTCGGCGAAAATCACATCAGTTGTCCACAAATTTTGCCAAGAAATGCGGTCATCTATTTAACTGTCCTGAACCTTCATTAGTTATATCCAACTGTTTTGACACCAATAAAAAAATCCCTCAATTCTATAGAATCTTGTATGATACTTGAAATTGTTCATGTATGCAGAAGTTCATAAATGGAAACTATCTTCAGGCGCGTGCATAAATAGAAGCAGAAACAGAGTAGTTGCAAATATTAAGCGAAGACTTGTATTTGGCGGCAACTATAGCAGATATGGAGGCTGCCAAAGCAAGAGGTTATTGCAAGATCAGAAAGCGAGGAAACTCATCATCTTCCTCATCTTCATTGGTCCAGAAATACAGATTCAAACGAGCTGTTTTAGTGGGAAAGAGAGGGGGGACCACAACACCTGTACCGGCCTGGAGGACAAGCACCCAATCTCCAAATTATGCAATGCCAAACGATGAATCTACCAAGCGTGAGCTCTCTCTAACTGGAGGCAAAGCCAAGGAAGTTTCTGTTTCTACAAGAAAATTGGCTGCTGCTTTGTGGGAGATTAATGGAATCCCTTCTCCCACAGCTGAAAAGGATTTGGAACTACTAGAAGACAGAAAAGAGTTCAGAAGCAGGAGCATGTTTTCACGGTTGCCCCACTTTCCAGATCCATCTTATATTCTTGGTCCAAAGGTGGATAATCTGATTGTGTCTCTTGTTACATTTTGTGGATCTGTTTAAACTTCTTGTCTTTATGTATTTTTTATATTGATTATGCAGAAGATCGATCGTTCTAGAGAAGATGGTCATTGGAGAAGAACATCGGTTGTTCCAAAAAAAATTCAACCTGCTGACTATAATTTGGAAGGCTTGGACTCTACCAGTAATGTCAGTTTGATGGAGGTATGTGGTATATCTTATCTATTATTGACATATACGAAGATTTCGTAGATAGCCACATCTAAAATGGGAAGTCATCCTTGAATATACGTAATTCCGTATACTAGCTGCAATAGTTCTCTGAATAATCTAAAAGATGTTTTGCGTTTAACTACAAAATACAGATTGAAACTCGTACCAAAGGGAAAGCTCATACAGGATGTGTAGTTGGCATTACGACTCGTTTGAAGGATGCTAGTAATGGGCTGACAACATGCAAAGAGCTTGTGAAAGTTCTGAGCCATATTTGGGGTCTTCAAGAGCAGCATTCATCGGGCGTGTCCCTTGTCTCTGCACTTGGTGTTGAGTTAGAGCGAGCACGCTACCAGGTCAACCAATTGATTAAAGAGCAGAGATCAAAACGCGACGAAATTGATCACCTTATCAAGCATTTTGAAGAAGAAAAGGCAGCTTGGAAAAGCACAGAGCGAAGCAGGGTTCAAAGTGCCATAGCACGTATTGCGGAAGAGCTTGAAGTAGAGAAGAAACTGAGAAGACAAACTGAAAGATTGAACAAGAAGCTTGGGAAAGAGCTGGCAGATAAAAAAGCATCTCAGTCAAAAGCACTGAAAGAGCTTGAAAGTGAGAAGAGAGCTAAAGAGATATTGGAGCAAGTATGTGATGAATTAGCGGAAGGGATTGGAGAGGATAGAGCTGAGGTAGAAAAACTGAAGAGAGAATCTGCAAAAGTTAGGGAGGAGATGGACCAAGAGAGGGAAATGCTACAGCTAGCCGATGTGCTCCGTGAAGAAAGAGTACAGATGAAGCTCTCCGATGCAAAGTACCATTTCGAGGAGAAAAATGCAGCTGTGGAACGGCTAAGAAATGAGCTCGAGAACTACGCAAGAGAAAGACTTGACAGAAAAATGGAGGGCAGCTCTCCAGATCATGAAAGGATCAAGGAACTTGAAGCTTATCTAGAGGACATAAAATTTGGATCATGGAAAAACTTGGAGAAAGAAGAGAATGAAGAGGAGGCACCAGCAGATGGAGAAGTTGATTCAGTTGACAGCGATCTTCATTCCATAGAACTAAACATGGACAACAGTAGCAGAAGCTACCAATGGAGTTATCCTTGTGAGGGTAATTATGGTTTTAGAAACCCAAAGTTGGTTGTGGCAGATAATGGTATCAAGGCAAGGAAATCCATCTCTGACAATATCCAATGGGAAAGTATTTCGTTGCATAGAAGAAATGCCAATGGCACTGAGGGTGCGGAGTCTGAATTCAGCAGTAAAAGAAATGCCAATGGCACTGAGGGTGCGGAGTCTGAATTCAGCAGTAAAAAGCAGGAAACTGAAAGATTGCCTGGGCTTGGCTCGCATTCTCAAGTACATGATCTCACAAAATGTCATTAGGAAACACATACATACCAAGATTGCAACTAGCAATTACTAGGGGAAACAACCAGATAGTCAGTCCTCAACAAATTTCTATGTATTCTAAGCAGAAATCCCTTTGCCTTTATTTCCCTGTGGACTCGTCCAACTTTCCGACAGGCTAATTTGTTTAACAAAACTGGTCCCTTCCTTGGATCTGTTTTGTCTCATTGTGTAAAATGTTAATAGCTTTATATGGGTTTTGGCCTTCTCAATATCTCAAGTTCAAATCCTCGAACGTGTGGATAGGTTGAGATTAGAGGAGATACATGATACTTATTATTTATTTCACTTAGGCCCCAAGGGTCTAAAAGATTGGTATAGAGTTAAGTTGGTGATCATCATGATATTCCTTGTCAACTATTCCATTATGCACCATGGTTTTTGTTGAATTGATGGAGGACTCTCTTGCCACTACAGAGAGAGACATATGAGTTGCAAGGTCTAGCAATGGCAATATAAAAAAGTGCTCATAAAATAAAATGCAACAGGGTTAGCAAATTCAGAATTATTGAGCATGGATTTATTAGATTTTCAAAGTTATTGGATTGCTAGTTCTGTTCTGACAACAACATAATGATTCAACTTTAGAACTATTTAAATCTGAAATGATGTTGTAATTTACAGTTCCCATCGTATATATAATGCAGTCCCCTACTTCCTACTTTGGAAACTTATGGGAAGGCGCAAGTTTACTGATTGACGAACAAGACATTCTTCTTTCTTTTGTTCAATGAACTTGGAATATTAAACCCAAAAGATAAAGATAACGTACCGACATTGAATTTAAGATTTAGTCTCAGCAGCCTTGACCAGGTGAAGGAAAGCACATGGTTGGCAGAGATTTCTTTTTGCAAAGAAAAGAACAGAAAAAATGGAACAACCAACTATTACTAATAACATAAGGACGCAATTTTTATGACAAGCAACACTACCCCTACTTCTGACTCTGGTGAATGGTGTCGAATCAGCTAGTTTATTGGCAAGTAGTTCTTAATTGCTTCCTTCTAAATACATAACCTATTTGTGAAACTCTTCAATTTTTGGGTGAGGGTTTCCTTGCTTGTAAACATTCTTAAAGACCATATTTCTATTAAATGTGAGATTCCAATACACCTCCCGCACGCCTAGAACTGAACATCTGGAGCGTGAAGTTTGCAAGACTGGGCATTTGCAGGTGACCCAACAGATCTAGGTTAGTCTTTGATATCATGTTAGAATTTAGATTTGGGCCTAATTCAACCCCATAAATCAGGGACGGACCCAGAAATTTTATGTTGTGGGGGCAAAACTACTAATTATACTAAAAAAATTCATATATTACTAAAAAATTATGTTTATGAGGTAAAATTTATATTTAAGTGGGGGCATTTGCCCCTACAATGCTCTACCTGGATCCGTCCTTATCATAAACTAACTTATAAGGTGATGGTTGTCCTTTACTTATAAACATTTGTAAGACTATATCTCTATCCAATATAAGATTTCAATACTGTTGTTGGACTATCTCTCACAATCAACCTGAGAACCTCGGGTCCAACTACATCAAAGTCAAATTTTGCTCTTCCTACTTCTCCAAGATCTGGACAAGAATGAGTATTGTTGAATCAAAACATTCAAAAAATAACGTAGACTGCATGCTCTGCCCAATGTATACATGTGCAGCAATGAAATCCAAAAAGTATGATGACAAACAAAATCAAGATCTATTGAAGGCTAATTTTCATGTATCAGAAAATTACAGGCACAAAAGGATATCAGAGATTCATGGTTATAATTAATGTTGGTTTATATGTTAGTGTCAATCAAATAGTTGTATATTTATAACATAATTAATTAAATAAAATTTTAATCTTAAACATATTTGTTTAATTGACTAACGTATAAGGTTAAGTAGATGATATAAATACATATACTTTATAAATAAAATTATGACGAGATCATAGTTATAAAATTCATATTGCATTTAAGTATTATCTTAAAATTGTTCATAGTATTACTCTATTAAGATCATATTTTAATATATTTTTGAAAAAACTAACACATATTATGTTCCTTTCTTATAAAAGAAGTGATTAATTTTATATAATAAAGTATGAAGATGTTTAAACAAATGTGTGAGTGTCTATTACGAAACAAGTTTACTGAACTAACTTGACATGAGAATTCTATATGGAACATTATTTGTGTAATAGAAATGCTCATTGTAATGATTGCATAAGCGATTCTTTAACTTGAGATCTCTAAAATATCTCAAAAATGGATTGTTATGTTTTGATAATGCTTAAAGACCTACACTAGTTGAAGATAGCTTGATTAGTACTCATTGGATTTGATGTGAACTGTATGAAGGTAGTTAATTGATTGATATATGACTCATCACGATAAAGTAACTAGGGAAAATATTATATTATTTTTATTAGTATTGATTTGAGAAATCTTTGGTTAAGGTGAAATAACACTTTGAAAATAATTTTCAAAAAAATTAAAATAATCAATTAATAATGATTTATAGTTGTGCATTTATAGTTGAATTATGTAATCATATAAAATGAGTTATAATTGTGAGTTTATGTTAGAGTTAAGTAATTTTGTGAATTTATGGTTGAATTATGTAATCATACAAAATGAGTTATGGTTGTGTTTATGGTTGAACTATGTAATCATACAAAATGAATTATAGTTATAACTTTATAGTTGAATTATATAATCATACAAAATGAGTTATAGTTGTGACTTTATGATTGAATTATGTAGTCATACAAAATGAGGGATATTTATGACTTTATGGTTGAATTATGTAATCTTACAAAATGAGTTACAGTTACGACTTTATGGTTAAATTGTACTCACATAAAATGGGTTATAGTTGTGAATTTATGGTTGAATTATGTAATCTTACAAAATGATTTATAGTTATGACTTTATGGTTGAATTGTACTCGCATAACATAAGAACTTCTTAGATGGAATGTGCTTAAGCCTCAAATTTTCTTAAGGAGTCATTTATATAAGCTCATAAAGTTCACTTGCATGTTCAGGTCATATGATTGTTGAGAAGCTATTGTTTACATATGTTTGTATTTATTTTACAAATAAATAGAGGAAAATTTAAGTACTCCTAATAATTCGGTTACTTTAGGTTTAGGAAGATTTGTTGATCCATCTTGGGCTCATGCTTGATTGGTTATAATAATGAAGAACTATACCATTTGTTTGTATTGTAACAAGCATTTGAAATGTGAGAGAATTATCAGAATAAAGAAGCATTTAGCTGGGGTCAAAGGTGACGTGGAGCCTTGGGTAATTATCATTTTTCTTTGAAGTTCAAAAAGTATCAATTTAGTTTTTTAGTTTTTGAAAGTTATTGTTTGGCAATCCTCCGTCTATTTTTGTCTATTTAAAATTAATGAAGGCTTCAAAATAACTACATTTTTGGGCAAATGCTTACGTGACTCGTGTACAAGCCATGTAAGACATAACGTCTTTTGTCACTAAATGAAAATAATGATGTGCCACACAAATGAGAAAGTGATGACCAAAAGATGTCCTTCTCACTCAATCCATTTCCCCCTCCTCCTCAACCTCATTCCTCAAAGATCTCAGCCTAATCAAACCCTTCATGGATACGTACTTATCCACTTCTCATTCCACCTTTGCTATATCACCCAACATCTCCCAAAATAAGCATTAGAAAAACCACCATCATCGACACCAACAAAGCAATTCCTCTTAACTTCTTGGTATAAATAATAAACAATATTATGTTAATGTGTTTAGGGCTTGTAAAGGTTTTTATACATCAATTTCCGTATACACTTTTAGGGTTTGTTACGATTTGAATTTTATTTTGTACTAGCACTATTATTGTATAAATTGTTGAAGAGCATGTAAAAAGAGCTATCGGGCTATTTGCCTAGAATGAGTACATTCAATCAATGTCCATAATTTTTGGTTATATCTTATCTTATATTAAATGTATAAGTTATAATCAAGACTTTCATTAAAGGTTGATTTTATTCATGTTTTAGAGTTTTAACTTAGTCTTTAAAAAGATACTTCAACATAGTTGGAATCTTCTGGTGCGACTACTAATAGCTCGACTTTATACTTTTACTACAAATAAAAAAAGATACATCATTTTAGAGCTTTCTAAACCTTGGCTCAAGATATGATTAGCATTATTGATATAAACATTATTCTTAGTGACTGTTTAGGGTTGTTTACCATAAAATAGGTAACTGAGAAATCTAAAACATTAGCTTTGGATGTTTATATAGTGGTTATTACAATTATAATCCAATAATGAGATATAAGAGTAAGGAGAGAGATAGTTTTGTAAGTGAATTGAATGGGATCTTATTGGTGGAGTTTATGTTAAATATAAAAAAAATTAAGTTATGAATAGCCACGAGAATTTATGTGTAAATTTTCTATTGAGTTATTTGAAGAGGGGTTGATACACATCAAAATCAGGATGATACAAGAAAAATAATCATTAAAACTATATTTACAAAGTAGAGGATAGTTGATGTGTACTTAGATGGGGAGAAGTACTATAAGTTGAGGATGATAAACATGCATTAACAAATATTCCAACAACCTGTAATAATAAAGATGAAAATATTATTTGTGGAGAGCTATGATCTAAGAAGGATTTAGATGACTCAACATATAATGATGAAATGTCTTCCAAATTAGGTGAATTGGGATGCTCCTATGAAATTTTTTTAGATGAGAGATTTGATTTTGAAAGTGAAGATGTTCCTTACAACAGACATGAGTATAGTGTTGATACAGATCTTATTGAGTTAAGAGACCATGAAATAGAAGTTGATGATGAGAGCATAGGTAGCCTATGTGGGAGTTTAGAATGAAAGGAAGAAGACCAAATACCCTCATTTTAGTGCATCAAATATCATGGATTCCAAAATTCAACTTAAGTCAGGGATTATTTGATTCAACAATTCAATTTATAAAGACATTGAAGAACTATTATAAACAAGAAACTTTTAACTTTGTTTACAAAAGAAAAAGATTATTTTAGGGTTATTACCTAGTACAAGAAGGTATATGGGTGGAGAATTCATGCTAGTCTCACTCAAAATGAATAAGCATTTAAACTTAAGACATTCCAAGAAAATCATAACTATAGTAAATTTTCTAATAGCAAGAAACTTGATTATAGACAGATTGCAAAGAAGTATATGGCACATTTTAGAGATAGTCCAAATTTGTACATTTTTGGTTTGAGAAGGAGCAATTTTAGGGATCATAATTATAATATTTTTAGATATTAAAGCATATAATACAAAGAGATATGCTTTGCATTTTTTGCTTGGAGAAGAAGGAGCATAATGTAATAAATTGACAATATATCTCTTGACTATTATGGAACACAATAAAGGTAATTCACTATAACAATAATAGTTAGAGACCTAAATGACAATATCTACCTACTAACACGGGTAGTGGTGAGAGTAAAGAATAAGGAGACATGGAAATAGCTTCTTAATAACCTATTAAATGATATTGATAGAAATAACTTGTGATTTTTCATAACCTATTAGCTCCTGCTGTTGTGAATCTTGTTGCTGTGATGTACTGGCTAAAGGTCTGGCGGCAGCCTGGCTTCGTAGGTGTTTCACTGCAGTCCTGGTAGCATATGGCCGCAGCTGCAGCAAATTTGTTTGGATAATTTCAGCTTGCCACAAATGGGCAAGCGAGAAACTATCCAGTTATTTACTATATAAACCAGCCAAGTTAACATGATAGTAAAAAGCAACAGCAGTAGGAATATAAGACATTGTCAGATAAGAGCTTTTCTTCAC
>JANIMX020000244.1:341519-356378 GCA_024582655.2 Erythroxylum kunthianum | reverse complement strand
CAAATTCATGTATTATGACAGTATATGTTATCAATAAAGATGATCATCATTTTGTTCTCAGTCATATGGATTATTATGCTTTCTCACAATAAAGGAGAAAGCCTTAGGATTTTTTTCAATCTTAAGCATTTGTGAAAAGGTCATTGGGCATATAAATATATAGATTCACCTTGGATCCATGTCATGACGACACATACAGTAACGAATGAATAAATCCATGGATTTCATTTGACATGGGGGATATAAGCATTTAATCCCATATAGGATTTCTCTAATGCAGTTTAGCATTTCGTCAGAGAAAATAAAGGTTTTTTCTAATGCAGTTTAGTATTCAGTAAGAGAAAAGAAATTCCTCTAATGTAGTTTAGCATTCAGAAAGAGGACATGAATTTGTCTAGTGCAGTTTAATGTACAGTTTAGAGAAATTGAGACCGACAAATGAAAGAATGATACATTTCAACACATACAGATATCATTATAGTTTGCCACACTCCCTTTTCTCATTCATGTTAGTAAGGTATTAGATATGCGTAATTGAATTGGATCTATGTCACACATGACATATGTATTTGAGGCTTTTCACTATTGAAAGCCTTCCGGGACAGAATGCTGGACTTTATGATCTTTGGATCACCAATGGATTTGATTTATTCATTTGGTTACTCTCAGTACCATAAGTAATTGTTGTCCAAGGAGGAGAATGTAAGCCCAATATATGGGCTTTAACCCATTTTAAATGTTTGGGCTTTCTATGGACATCAATTGTTTATGGGCCGTGACAGGTTTAACAGTTAATCAAATTAAGGTGATCTGAATAAAGATAATACGGTCGCAAGGAAAAAAGAATTGGGCCTTTATTGGTGTGATTCTGGCATGTATTGGGCCCGTGATGGGGAAGCCCAATATGAATGCTATAAATAGTTGTTAAGGTGTCTTGTGGCTGCAAATAGAAATCGTGAATGTACAGTTACCCCATTCAGAGGTTCACATGTTCTGAAATTCATAGAAAGACGTTAACGACGTCAAGTAACATCTTTTGTAAAGGAGTTTCAGGAATCTCGGGATTTTTAGCCTCAAAAAGCTCGTCTAAAGATGGAAAATAAATCAGGTATTATTTCATGTTTTCTTCGTGTTTCTCAGCCGCGTTTGATCTAGGACACGTAACATAAGGTTACCATTTTGTATTACAATATGTGCCTATCTCCTTGAAAAGAAATCAAGTATTGTAACTTTATTTTCTCTATTACTTTCCTGTTCTCCGGGTTAACATGGATTTCCTCCTCATGAAATATGTATCCTGGGTTCTTTTAACTTAATCTGATTTTCTTGAAAGAAAATGCCTAAAAAGCTTGGTTTCCCAATAGTCTTTGGAAACACAGTGTGATAGAATTAACTTAGGAAAAACTATTGCATGTTGCAGGAAAAAAATTTAGACATAGTGAGTGGTAACAATAGTTCAAGCAAAAAAGTAACTTTTATGTTATAGTGAAAAGAGCAGGATGTAATGCTATTAGAATGTACGTTGAAGCTGCTCACAGCTCACTTGGTCTTATTCTTTTGGACCAATTTTGATAGAAGCTACAGTTTGACTTTCTATGTTTTTCTAGCGTATTCTTGATAAACTAGGGGTTATATATAGATGTAGAAGGATCTGTTTGGGAAGTGAGGAGCCCCTTAGTCACGTTCTAATTAAGGATTCTTATGGTTCCGGAGGATCCAGCTACAGGAACACCAAGAATAGAGAGCTTTCTCACTTTTCAATTGAAAATTTCTGGTTTTCATTATAACTTTTTAAAGTAGAAAAAAAATATCTGCATTTTGACAAGTTATATTAGTGAAAATTTTCTATAAGCTGGAAATATAGCCCCTTTATTAGGTTAGCAAATCACCTAAAGGGAAAGAAATTGTTTTTACCCCAATTTGCTACCTATGAAGCTTTAACAATTATCGAAGCATGAACTGACAGTTCTCTTGGAAGTGCAAGGTTGGTATGTTGCAGCATATTTTTTATTGGGGAGGAAGGAAATCCTATTATTTGAGGTGCAATAAGGCAGTATTCACTTGATGAAAGAAGTTAGAATAGAGATTGATTCATATTTTCACAAGTACAGGATGAAGACTACTATAGCAAATTAAGGAATTTGTTACAGAGAAAGAGCTTATTCATCAGGAGCCAGTAAGTGGGGCTATGTTTAACTTTGGCAATGGTTAATAACTTATCCAACCAGATGAGGAGCAATGTGGGATTGGGATTTAGGCCTTGGAATCTATGAAATGATTGAAAGATATCGTGTAATTTATTATCTTTTGACTGGATAGAGATAGTTTTCATGTTGAGTTGGTCAAGTTATTGCTAGTCCAAAAGACTACTTTCCAGATTTTTTCCTATGGGAATAGGAAAACATCAAGTTTGGTGGGAAAGGAGAAGAATAATTTCATGTGCTCTTCTTGGCAATGTATAAGTATGGTATCTCATTGTTGATAATAAATTGATTGCAAAATTTTTGTGGCTAATGTAGTTCCATGTATGAAATTTTATATTATTCATGCTTTCAACATTTTGAACCTCATGGCAGGAACTATTTGAGGGTTATTACTTCTGCCAAGCACAACGAGAAGATTACTTTCAGCGAGCTAAGCCTTACAAGGACCATCCTACAATTCTGAGGTAAAACTCTCTACATGTTTAGCTTCTGGGTTTTTTGCAACTTGCATAAACTGCTGTTAGCAATGTCTTGATAAAGGATAAAAGGATTATTTCCACTTTTTGGTCCACTTCCCTTGAATCAACCCTCTTTTATGTCTATCTGCAGGATGCAAAAGCTGGCAAAAGAGCTGGGTGTAGTTATACCTGTCAGCTTCTTTGAAGAAGCAAATAATGCCCATTACAATTCAATAGCCATAATTGATGCTGACGGGACTGACCTTGGCCTTTATAGAAAGTCTCACATTCCAGATGGACCAGGTATTTCAACAGCCTCATGTTCCATGGTTTTAATCTATATGCTTTACATGCAACTGTTACATGACAATTGCGTGGACCACAGGTTACCAGGAAAAGTTCTACTTCAATCCAGGGGACACAGGCTTCAAGGTTGGTGTTCTACAATCTCTGACTAATTCTAGTGTGTTTTAGACTCTATGGTCTTTGATGCAATTTTTTACTTGTTCATTTTATTGTTGACAGGTTTTCCAAACTAAATTTGCAAAAATTGGAGTTGGTAAGGATCTTGGCTTTGTTCTATTGTCTTTTGGCCTTTTCTCTTGGACTTGGATCTTTTAATCAGCAGAGTTTTTAATGATCTTTTTTCCGTGCTTATAAGTCTGTTTAAACAAGATTTTGTATTGGATTAAAACAATAAAGAGGACAAAAACAATTATGTTGTGTGCATCGCATAACTATTGTCTGCATCTGTTTGTAGACAAAAAGTGAAGCAAAGCTGCTTTTGTGTACATTTTCCTATTAGGGAGTTGAGGATTGAAAAGGTTGGAGCTGCTAATTTCTTTTTTCTTTTACTTTTCTTGTTTGATGAACTTCAGCTATATGCTGGGATCAGTGGTTTCCGGAGGCAGCCCGAGCTATGGTGCTGCAAGGTGCAGAGATACTATTTTACCCTACAGCAATTGGGTCTGAACCTCAAGATGATGGACTTGATTCATGTGAGCACTGGAAGCGGGTGATGCAGGGTCATGCTGGGGCTAATGTGGTAATGTGATCAATATCCTATTCCTATCCTTTCAAGTTTGTACAGTCCTTTCTAGCTGTCAAACAATGCCATTGACGGGGTAGTATGATCAAAGAAATGGTTGTTATTTATTAGTTTACTTCGTTGCAACACTAATGTTCTACTCTATATCTGCAAACTTAATCAAAGTAAGTTCATATTATATTTTAAGAAAAATGCTAATGACTTGGTGTAACTTTTAAAATAAAATGTTATACTTTTCACATTCAATCCACGAAACAATTCCATTTACTTGGAGATAAGCTAGTGCCATGAAAGAGGAATCATCATCATGGAATATCTAGTGTTACAGTTAATTACACGTTGCATTACCAAAGTATATCGTGTTCAGTGTTTCACTTGTGATCTTTGAATATGAAATGCCACCTTAGAAAGGACATTGATGGGAATGTTAATAATACAGGTACCCCTTGTAGCTTCAAACCGCATTGGGAAGGAAATAATCCAGACAGAGCATGGAAACAGTGGTATCAGCTTTTATGGGAACTCATTTATAGCAGGTACTAATTTTTATTTTTTATTTTCATTGTCGTAAGTTGTATTTGATATTTGGGCCAGTGATATTTGTTACACTACATCATTGGATGAGCAGGGCCAACTGGGGAAATAGTTGCAATTGCTGATGACAAAAAGGAAGCTGTTCTTATTGCCAAGTTTGATCTGGATAAAATCAAATTGAAGAGACATAGCTGGGGGGTATTTCGTGATCGACGTCCAGATCTATACAAAGTGCTTTTGACACTAGATGGCAGTAATCCCTCTCCGTGATTTATGCCACTTGTTCCATTGTAGACCATGTCGTTCTAAAGGTAATAAGTAATCCTCTCCTTGGACATTCCCCTATCATGATTGTACTTCTAGAATTTACGGGGAAAATTGTAGCATATAGAAGATAAAAAATTTCAGATACTTTTAGTGTTGGGGCATTGAACATTAGCCTCAAATCTGTTTTCTGGTTCATAGAACATCACTCCTTATCCTCCTATCCTTTTGCGTTGTTAGCAGCATGTTTCATTTCCATGCTTCTCGCAATCTGAAAATTATCATATTGCATTTACTGTGGTCCACGACTCTCTCATTGGAAGGCTGTCTGTGTCAGGTTATGTCATAGTTGTGTGAACCTTTATACAAAACCTTGCAAGGTTTGGTGTTATAAATTAAATTCTGCTCTTTAACTTGATATACAAGCTATTCGGTGACTCGCTTTCCCATTATACAGCTTGATAACATCACGCTAAACATTGTGAGGATCTTTAGGTGGCTGATACACCATAAATCTCGTGCATCTTATTTCCCCTTTAGCGGCGCTTGAGACCCACCCAGTCTCTCCAGAATTTGGTAAATCATCAAGGATATAATTTTTTAAATAAATATCCATAGATTCCATCATAAATATATTATATGTTTATAAAATTTCAACATAATGCGTTTCAACTTCTACATTTATGTTTTATATCTGCATAATATGTACATAGACAATATTAAATATGTATATATTTATTTCTATAAAATTTATAAGTTCGACAAATGACAAATCCTGGAAAAGGTAGTTTTAATTTTCTATTAAATAATTTATAAAATTAGTTTTATTAAGAATTTACAAATGGCAAATCATGGACATTGATGTGAATGTTTATAATATTGAATTAATTGAAGAAACTTGACTGTTTATCTAAAATTTTAAAGTTTATCCACAATTCAATTTCTGTATTTAATAAATATTTAATATCATGCTGTAATTTTTATAACATATTAATTTAATAGTTACCTTCATCATAATGCATATTTTTATAATAAGAATTAGTTATTAATACATTAGGAAGAATAAAAAGATTAAATTCTTTCTAAATTTTAGAAAATAATTATATACATATTCAATATTCGGATCGAATAAACATGAAATATAAAATGAAGATTTACATATATGAAGGTTAATTAAGATATTAATTCATTTTAATGTGTATGAATAGAAATAAATATATCTATGCAAATGCTCCCTACATATGTGTAGTTGTGCATATAATAAGCATACAATTAAGGAAACTTGGAAACTTTAAAGATGATTTTACATAATTTTAGAATAAATATAAATTGATATATAAAAATAATATTTAAAATTAAATTCATTTCTTTAAAATATATTTCATCTATATATATATTATTTATTAATTCTTATAATAAAAATTTTATATTTTTTATTTACTTTTATTTAGCATTTAGCATGTGGAATAATTATCATAAGCTTCTATTAATGCGATTTCTTTTCATCTATGTCTATTAAGTATTTGAACAAGAAATATAATTGAAATTAATTAATATATATTTATAAGAAACTTACTAAATATATATATATATATATATGATAAAGCTATTATATATTTACTAAAGAAAGAAAGATATCTTGAACATTCCCTTGGTTTGGTACAGGTGGCTTCAGTGCCACGGTCATTGAGATCATGACATGTGAACAAAAAGGAGTACACGTGGTGGTATCACATGTTTTTCTATTTTTTCTTCTTCTTAGCTGGAGTGTTATGTTAGAGGCAGGATAGGTTGTGGTGAGTGAGTCACATGTTCCGTAGTTGTAGATGCAGATTGTGTGTTTGAGTTCTGGTCAGAACTTACAACGCGTTGGTATGGATCACTAAGACAATCTCCTTATTTGGATTGCTGAAAGACAAAAGGAGTTCGAGGTGTCTTCCTATGCCTTGACCCGTATCTGATAAAATACTGATAATAAAGTAAATAACATACGTTTGCTTGACGACTGATTACACTAAAGATTAACATAGTTAGTGACCTGATA
Organism: Erythroxylum kunthianum; assembly: GCA_024582655.2. Taxonomy (NCBI): domain Eukaryota; kingdom Viridiplantae; phylum Streptophyta; class Magnoliopsida; order Malpighiales; family Erythroxylaceae; genus Erythroxylum; species Erythroxylum kunthianum. The sequence goes on along the minus strand of JANIMX020000244.1, from coordinate 349,826 downwards.
CCCTGACGCCGTAAAATTCAGTCTTACTATACAAACGACTGAAGACAGCCAGAGAAAAAACAGGGGAACTCAAGTACATCAATGAAAAGCCAGTCTTTTTTCAAGCAAGCTAACCAAATTCCTTCCAACTATGGCTAATTACTGTCCACTACTGTCTTCCTCCGCTTCACCTTCTGTGCAAGTGCTTTCTTCTTCACCATCATCCTCATATTCTCCTTCTTCTTCTTCAAGTGAATCATTTGGCTGGACAAATTGTAGCTTCAATCGTCCATCTTCTCTACATGCATGCAAAAATTCCTGGGTAGGAACTCTTACTTCTTTTAGCACAAACCGACCATCTTGCCTATAGGACTTGAAGCAAACACGAGGCTTCCCACTCTTTCCTATGCACGAAATCGGCGGAGGAAATGCTTCTCTGATCGACCTTGACCTCCTGGACTTGACATTTATATTTTCTGGCGTTGAGAGTTTTCTTATGCTCACTTTCCCATCTCGCTGTCTCCAATCTTCGTTCATTTCATTCTTCATGTCCTCAACATCATCAGAGCTTTCAAAACCGAGTCCCTCAGTGCACAGTTGCAAGCTATCGCCACTCTTGTGACAGCCATTGTACTGATTCTTCGGGGTGAGTAAAGGGCTCTTTTTGGTGTCATATGTGCTGTCGAGATCAGAGGCTTCTGATTGAGGGTATATGTCCGTAAAAGATGAAGAAGACGAGTGCGAGTTCTCTCTGAAATGAAGCTCGCCGAATATTTCAGTGAGGGAAGGTTGGTCCAGAGGTTTAACAGTCTTGAGTTGGTTCCAGGACGAGAGAGACTCGATGAAGGTGGGATTTTCAGGCAATGGTTTCTCGAAGATGTGTTGGAGGCTCCCAAAAGTAGCCATGGATTGGCCGGGTAGTTTCTTTTTTCTTTAGAGCAGATAAAAAGAGGAGAGCTGGGAGGCACGAGATTGGCGAGAGAGTTGAAAAAAGATCAAATAGGGAGAAGAAGATGGTATTAATTAGGAAAGGGATTGGGTTTGTATCTGTTTCTTTCCAAGTCCCTTTGGTTAAGGTTTTGGGAGTACCTCTTCAGTTGGGATTGGTTGGTTTTGTTTTTGGAGCTTATTTCCTTCCATCTGCTTCTTATAAATACACATCTCTACTTGATGGTTTTTAGGTTGAGTTTACAAATATTAACAAACAGTATTATTAATATCACATATCTTATGTTTTCTTTTCTTTTCATACTCCAAACCAATATATCATGTTTTATGTTTGTTAATAAGAGTTTAGATGGTTTCAAGCCCATCCATAAAGCACTAACCATACTTGAAAAATTATAAATGGTCCACAACATAACATAGAAGTACTTGAAAAGACAAAGAGGAGTGTGTGTCCTTTCCATGCATAAAGGAATATACTCTGCAACTCGCAAGCACTAAACAAGGTTTCTCTGGCAACCACAAAACAGAAATCAGCATATTCTATAACATCCTGAGATGAAAAGTTTACAGTCCCTCCCTCCATTTTGGTATGTCAATCTGTAGGATAAACAAGCTCAAGTTCTTAGCAGTTTCCAATCAAAGCATGGTCTAATGATATTATTTTGTGCTGATGTGACTGCTGCCTTACCTATGATGTAATCTGAAAATGATGTTTAGCTTTACTGCTTTCTTTTTCATATTGGTTTTATTTTAAAGTTAAAGAGGATTACAGATCAAGCTATAAACAAGGGTATATTATATCCCAATTTGAATTTGACTCTGCAATGCAAAATCTCGTAGAAGATACAAATCTGTGAATGGGAAGAAGATTTCGTAATTTGCATACATCCCTGCCTTATCATTTGGACGCATAATTTCACCAAACTTGAGAGTGGAGATGAGATAAAAGGGTGAGCGAACCACAACCAAGAGCTTTCCCATACACTGAAAATGAGTGACTACAGCCATCCTTTCATTTTCAGAAAAATGATGCATACACCAGATGGCCCATGAGAATACACCGGTGCTTCAACTTCAGACAAATGGAACTAGGCGTGTAATAATATTTTCCACATCATTTCAACGTCTTTTGGATATTCCCTATCAAAATCTGTACATCCTAATCCAAGTGCAGCAGATAAGGCATCTACCACCACAGGGTCCAATCCATTGTTATTGGATTTGGAGGAAACACAAACCTTAAAATTATTGAACATCTGTCACGTGTTTTGACATTTTTAAGGATTGAGATGATAGTTGGAGATTACAGAAAGCTAAAATAAGAAATGAAATCATTGAATACATCCCTGTTGCCATGTTAATGAAAGGATTTCTCAAGTAGAATGTGTTAGTTTCACACTATGGAAGTGTCTCCATGAGATTACAAAACCACTTAGAACACAACATACATGACCAAGTTACATACACTCGTTAGAACTTACAAATCAAGCATACACAGTTAACCATTTCATGCAATGAGTTTAAACCAAAACAACTGCAGACTTCTTTCATCACCAAGCTTCAATACGCTCCATCCTAGAATTTATACGGCTCAAGTTGCTGATTTCTCGAGCTTTCTCAATAGATACAGGTTGCGGCACATTTCTTTTGCAAGGACCCTTTTCTTCACTTGATTTACTTGAATGACTGGCCTTGCCATTTCCAGTAGTTGCTCGAGAAATGCTCTCAACACCATTAACTCCAGCACCTTTTTCATTGCTGAAGGCATCAGTTTTAGAAGCAGTCTCACAAGACTCATCTCCAAGAGGGACAAGCTTCCCGACAGAATTTGTGTAAGTACAACCTCCACCATTACCTACAAGATTGTTATGACTACAATTGCAGGAACTTTCTACGACAGGTTCTTCAGCCACGAAGGCTAGCTCCATCAGTTCATTTTCGTTTTCATTATATTTCACACAGCACCCGGAAGGGCTCTTAGGGCCACTATCATCACATGGTTCATCACGTGAAGCTGAATTTGATTCCACCATAGAATCCTTCCTCTCTTGTAATGTTCTTAAGATAAGTGTCTTGAGGAAGTTCATCACTTGAACTGCATACATTAGTGCAGTCAGAGGATCTGCCATCTGCAACAAAATTAAGAACAAGTGGAGACTGTCAACAACTGACCAGTGATGATGCTGTCCGCAAACTGTGTTCCCTTCGAACATTTTACTACCAAGAATATGTATATGGTCACAGGTCACCTCAATTTAAAGTTAATGAATTCCCTGATAGATAAACTCATTGCTTATTCAGATGAATAAAGAATCTACCCAACAATAAAGTAGGATCCAAAGGAAAGACTCATCCAATGCACCATACACCATTAAAAATCTGATTTACTAACCATAGAAAAAATCACTATAAAATTTTTAAATATGGACATTATAACATAAACCTGGCATATTGCCAACCAAAAAAAGGTTCAATCTCTAGAGTCCAAGTGACAATAGACACTCACCTGAGTCATATTTGGTGCAAAAACTGTGGCTATGTTGCGTGCATTCATCTTGTTTAGATGCTCTTGCTCAACAACATCAGCCATCAAGTTGATAGCCCAATCCAAGAGAGAAGCTTCTGTTGAGGGTAGATGCCTCACAAGCTCAGCACAGTCTTCTTCTGTTTGGCATTGTATTACCTGTTCTGGAGATAAAGAATCCAGAACTCCAGTTGGAAGTTCTCTAAACCAAGCCTAAAGAAAGAATAACAAGAGCGGAGCATAATAATGGGAAATGTTACCAACTCGAAGATATTAATACAAGTCAAGCATTTACAAAGTCTATAGTTTCGCAAATTTGTCTGCCAAGTTACACTTTTAGATCTCACGTTTCTAGTTACCCAAACCAGGGAAGCAAGTCTATTAAATACAAGAAAATGATTCCTATTCTAAACAAGAACAACAAGAAGTATAGACAACAAAGTCAAAGAAGAACAGTAGCTCCTTTTCAAGCAATCCAGTAGAACTGAAGATATCTTGGCAGTAAGCATCATACACTCCTAGTAAGATGGGAGGATACTTATCATATATTGGTGATGATGGAAAGCAACAATAGCAGTGTTGGTGAGACAACATCGTTGATGGAAGATAAGGTAGTCTAATGGTGGTGAAGGGGTGTGAGGTGGCAGGAACTGTTGTGACAGTTGAGACAATGTCACCGTGTCAGTGAACTGGTATTGGGTTATAGTGCACCAAGAGGCAGCGGTAATTGTATGAAAATGTAGTACAGATAAGATTGTTAATGATGGCAATAGCAAACAACTAACTAGAATCAAGTGATGGCCAAAGAAGCACTAGATGCAATTTGTTAATGGTTATAATCGAGGCAGGTTGCCAAAGCTATAAAGGAAACAGTTCCAAAGAACCGCAAGCTGCCAACATGTACCAAATCCCATATGGAAAATAGGGGAAACCAAACTACCAGTACCAAGTAAAAGAAATCAGCCAGAACACCTTCTGAATCTTAATTCAAAACAAAAAAAGTAGAAAAAGCAACTGAGGGCTTCATATGGGTCTTCCATGTCTTCTTCATCAAGATATGCTTATGGCCAGAGACTACTACTATCAAAGAGGTTGAAAGACACAGTGTGCATTATGCATGGATCAGAAACTTGAACTGAGATTAAGACAAGCCGTACCTTGATGAGTCCTGCCAAACAATGTACTTCAATGCCTTCTGGCACAACTCCTCTATTCAATTGATCTCTAACATACTCCTCCTGACTGTTTTCAGCATTTATTCTAAAAATTCCTTCTGCCTGGAAGCAATTATTGACAATTCAATTATAAAAGCATCAATATAGATTGGATCTGGCTGTTGCACATTAAACAACTTACTTATAAAACAGAAAATTTGGAAACAACCTCTCTACTAGTTGGGAGTAAGGCTGCATACTACTGGACCTCTCCAGACCTTACGTATCAGCGAGATTTTTACTGGGTATTGTTGTTGTTGTACTTATAAGAGAAAAGCTTTTCTATTCTTCCAGTTTCCAATTTTATATTAATAGAGAAAATAGCAAGGTAATGTACCTGCAAGCCACCTTGAGCATACAGCCGTCTTTGCATAAGCAAGAGTATAGTTGGCACACTGTTCCCCATGGAGTCATATGATAACTGCATAGATTCTGTAGAAACCCCAAAAACAGTTGCACTGCACAATTGAAACAATTACATATCAAAAGTCAAACAGCAACATAATAATCATGCAAGTTAAATAGTTGAGGAATTTAAGCAAGAAGGCACTGTCACAGATGTTAAAACACTGATCAATAAAAACATGGCAATAAGCATAAACTTCAGCTTCTAGGGAGGATCAACTTGTACTCCAGAATCAAGAGGCTAGGCATCTGGAAGAAGAAGACAGGCCATCCTTAACTTTTGGATGGTGAACAAACAGCAATAGTTGGTCAATCTTCTTCTGTTAGCCAGAGTAATGGAAAACAGAATCATGTTTACAAACTAAAGTAAGAGGGTACAGTTTGAAGAGACAATTTACTGAGGAACTCTACAAGCAGATTGAACCTCTTGAACAAATTAAACAAAATGTTCAGACTGGTCACACTGATCCACAATATGAAAATCCATTTAGCTAGAATTAGTTCTAGAACAGTACATCCAGATGGACTTCAACACAAGTATATATGCACGTATATAATGTGTTCTAGAACAGTACATTCAGATGGACATCAATACAATTACAAACAGAATCTAACAAAATAGTGATATAGGTCCTAGTACGAATAAAAAACCAACATCAAGATGGACTTGAACACAAGTATATCTGCACGTGTGTACCAAAGGATCATAAAACTTATTGAACCAAAGTAGTCAAATGAAAACATAACAGCTCACAGAAACAGCTGCTTTTTATCTCCCTATAAAGGCCAACCATAGGATACAGTGCCGCAACCCTAACGGAACTTGCAGAGACTCCACAAATCAAGCAATCATTAATTGAATAATATGCACAAGGTATAGAAACTGGTGGAAAGGAGTCAATTTCCGTGGTAAAGTTGAAATCCAGATATGAAATAGCCAGTGAACAAACATAAACCAATCCAGTTATACGGTGCATCAATAACAAAAGAAAATGCCTCAATCATACTCAACCACCAAAGTCCATCCAACCATCTCCGAAAATGCTAATCAAATGGAAGCAAAGATTAGCAACGAAACCCACTATATCCTAAGCTGGAAAGCCCATAGAACCACAATAATGAATCCAGCAATTGGACTATGTAACTTTGTATTTAACATATAGAGAAACAAGATGACCAATCAATTGGAAAATCTTTCAAGAATTGTCATTGCCACAAACCAAGAAAACATCAGCATGCAATAACCACCAATCGAACAAAAAGTAATTTGAAAATGCCAACGAATGCAGAAACAATAACAAACATCTCGGAAAACGAACAAAGACCAGAAAGATGCGAAACCTACCAAATAAAACCCAAACAGAAAAGAAGTGCAGAGAAAGAACAAAAATCCACATTGTTATAAAAAAATGAAAAATGTACCTAGCACTAGGAGCTCGCCTAGGCACTTCAGGCTCGAACTCCACAGGCAAGCCCAAGAATCCATTGAACCTATCAAAGGTAACATGCGCAACATGACGCACATTAGTTGGCCAACCGATTTCCATAGCACAAAGCTCCCTCCTATCGCTCTTGCAAGCCACCAATGATTTCCTAAGAAGTGCAAAAATCAAAGCCAACAAAGAAAGTTGATGTCTTTGGTTCCTTTCTCTTTCTTTCTCTAACTCCTCTTCTGGGTCACACTCAGACGTCACCAGAAGCTCGTTTCCTCCGTCTTCACCGTCACCACCTACCGGTGAATGTGCGCAAGATAAGGAGGGTGGTGAAGAAGAAGAAGGAGTGGTAGTTGGGGAAGAAGGGAAATGAGAGGGTGAGTGGAGGACCTCGGTCATGGCTGGCAATGAAAAGGGCTGTTTTCTGCTTTAAAATATAAAAAAGATTGGAATTTTCAAAGAAAGATTCTCGCTTTGTGAATGGGTCTTTCCCACTAATAAACAAGAAAACAAAATCAGATTGATTGAAGTAGAAGTTGTTGATGTTGTTGCGCTTGATGATGTGTAAAGTTTTCTCAGAGATAGAGAGAGAGAGAGACTTGATAAATGGAGTTTGGTTGAAGTAATAGACTTTAAGTAGGACTTGATCATCATTAACTCTCTCTCAATGGTTCTGCCACTTTCTTGTATCTGATTAGTGTTGAAACAAGCAAATAAGAGGAGAGAGAGAGAGAGAGAGAGAGACGGTATGTGTGATGATGTGGTGAGGAATTAAGAGAAACAAAAACAAAATACAAGGTAATCTTTGGAAGTGTTTACCAAGTAATAGGATTATTTTATTTTTATCACTAATTTTAGGCCTTTAGGTTTAGGGGCTATGGAAATAGCTTCACTTCAGGTTCAAGCAATTACCTTTATTTGTGGTTACGGGAGGGTAGTGTGTCACGAACTCGTACTTCACTTAACGAAATTTGCTCATGCGGCGCTTAAATTCCAATAACTTAAGCAAGCCTTACTCGTACGAAACGCTAGAGAGAGAAACTAGAGAGATAAGTTCTCAAATGCAAAGAGCTTCTTATATTGAACGAATGTGTGTTACAATTGAGTTTGGTCTTAGGCTATTTATAGGTCAAGATTAAGCTGGAACACCTCAGCGTATCCCGGGACATCTCATCGCTAACAGGGATACCTCAGCGCTAACTCACAGCGCTGACTCACCTATTCTAGAACAATCTAGAAACGGGCCTAAACAAATGAGCCTTAGGACAAATTGAGTCCACAATAAGTAAATTCGTGACATACTCCCTCACCTAATCCTGTGACACCCTCGTAGCAGTTTCGAACTTGAACTCCGCAATCTTGTTCTTAAATTGCCACAAATGTTCTTCTCGTTCCTAACTTGTCTCACTGTCCAGACATCCCATCCACTTGACAAAGTATTCATTGTAGCCCATAATGGTTCCTCATCGAGGGATGGCACGATGTGCTAACACCTCTTCGACCACCTTGTCGTAATGTGACCGCATGTTGGTTGGTGCACGTTTGGACTCACCTCGACTTGGGTCCTCCTTATCCTCGTGATACGGCTTCAGAAGACTTACGTGGAATAAAGGGTGGAACTTCAAATGACTTAGTAATTCAACCTTGTAAGCCACCTTCCCCACTCGCTCCACAACCCGGAATGGTCCCTCGTAACGTCGTACCAACCCTTTACTGAGTTGTCTCGTCGTCTTGGAATCATGCGGAATGAGTTTCACAAACACCAAGTCTCCTTCGTTAAAAGTAACATCCTTCTGTTTCGTAT
>JANIMX020000244.1:266455-276470 GCA_024582655.2 Erythroxylum kunthianum | reverse complement strand
TCTAGACTTTGTATCATTAACCCTTACCATCATATGATATAAATGTTCATGTTTTATACAACAACAATAACAACCCAATAAAAATCTCGCTAATACGTAGGGCCTGTAAAGGTCCAGTAATATGCAGTCTTACCTCTAACAAGTAGAACTCGTGTTTTATACATATAAACAAATTAAAATCTAACAAATTTTGGTGTCTAAATCACAAAAAAGGCTATTTTCAAATAAAATCATGGTTATTATTGCATAAAAAGAACAATATTTTATATCATCATAGAAAATGATGCAACTGATCAATAACAAGAAATGATTTCATTATATTAAGGAAAAATAGTAAAATTATTTAATTTGAGAAACTAGAAGGAAAAATATATACATTATGTAGGAACTAAGGGCTTGTTAAGAGTCAGTTGTTTCTAGCATAAACACTATATCATAATACTATATGCTTCAAAATATTTTCTAAAATCTTATGCTATTTTAAATGAATTATACCTTCCTTTTCGTATTTGCAAATTTAAACTATGCATGATAATTTCTTAGAGAGAGGGTTGAAGTAAGACTAGTTACCCAACTGTCGTGAAGAAATCATCTACTAATGAGAGAGAATAGAGAAAAAGGACTTTTAGATAGAGGAAGAAAGATAAAGAGCAATGCTTAAACCTCATAGCTATATCACGTATTTAAGCACTTAGACTTCTCAATGTCTTCACGACACCACCGTGTCATTACACGTGCAATGGCATTAGGGAAATTTGAATACATTTGTTACGTCTAAGAAAGTTTTCTTACCAATTTAGTATTTCTTTTCTATTAGTTTATGTAATTTGTTTTCTTTAAGTTTTTACATTTAGGTTGCGCCTTTGTTGTTTAAGTTTCAAATAAATGTTTAATTGTAAAAATCTGTGCCATCAATCAATTGGCTTAATTAATACAAGATAAAGGAGGAATGTTGCTTATTTGTTATCTATGGATACTTCAAGTATGGTCAAACAATATCTTCACTTAAACTTTTGACTTTTGACTTTTGACTGCTAATCCATCCTTATCTTTGACAAAAGTGAGAAATAAAGATAACCAGATTACAATATAATGAGCTTACCATATATTAATGACTAATTAAAGCATAATATCTCACTCACCACACCTCAATCACACACGTACAGTTTTAGGTTACAAAATCTCTCTGTGAACTTTTAAGTTTCTTCAACTATAGAATGCTTAAAAATAGTACTAGATTTGCCAAAGAATTAATTTTTTAGTTAAATGGAATTTGTCAGTAAATACTAGCTAGCCAAAGAAACATATTAAATAGCCATATTATATATAAACTGAAGATTTTTATCATTAAAACAAACCATAGAGAACATCTAAAATGACATACCATCCTTTTAAATACAAAATTTGCCACCAAAATCAACTGATTAGGAAAAGCTGGGCCTCAAGGTTTAGATTAAATTTTCTTGTTGAAAAATTCCTGTCACTTGTTGAGTTGATTAAAAATAGGCTTTAAAAACTTCTACTCGCACCCATAAAAATTTAAATGCTAAGCATAAAGGTTATCAAACAAAATTATATTATCACTTGGTAGTATGTTAGGAAATGCAATGACAATAAAGTGTAACATGTGTTAAATAAGATAATACAAAATGTTGACTATAGTGCCTAAAGGAATGAACTAAGCATAATATAATGTTCACCTCATTATACTACAATTTTATGAACCAATCAAATAAAAATAATCAATTTTGTAATGTAACAACGATGGTATTATTCCTCCCATAGCATTTAAAAAACATCATTTTATGTCCATGTTAAAGCTATAAAACAGCAACACAGTTAATATTTTAATCCAAGGCATCCAAAATTCCAGCATTAACAAGGAACCCAAATAATTTCCCAAGTTAATCGCAATAATCTACAAAATATTTAAGTAAGAGAAACAAGAGAAAATTTCCCACCTACAAATCCAATTTCAATATGCTCAACCTCACGAAATATTCCCAAGCGGCTCTTCAAAATGGACATTAAAACAAGTGTTTTGCTATATCAGTAGTTTCTATGAGCATAAATTTGATCTTTTTATATTCTATAAGCCAGAACCAAATTCATTTGGATAGAGGAACGTGAAGAATGTAATAGAACAGTCCTGATTTCATTAGGAACACTACACGGTCTTAGGCTTAGATTGTTAGTGCCAGCCTGAACCTTAAGAATCCTATAAAACCCAACCCAAGTCCATTGTTAGTTCATAAATAGAAGTAAATCCAGCATCCAAATAAAAATAGTGAACTTTTGGCTAAAACAGTGAATTTCTTACTCAAAAACATATGAAATTTGCTTTTGAAAAAATAGGACATGGTGCTTTTTTGATCATGAAATAAAATGAAGATGATGAGATGCCAGATAAGCAGCATCATTACCAACCTCATTTCCAAACAAAGATCCAGGAATTTAACACTCACGTTACTCACTAAACTTGACCAAATCATTACTGTTGGAACCGATACACCATCTTAAATAACGTTCAAATACCATTTGTAATCCAATAACCCAAGCAGTTTTTTTTTTTCCTGAAGTAACATACCTGTTCCATATCCAACCCTAGGTTTTCATCTACTAACATAACCGCATAATCACTACTCAAATAATCAATTAAACTCATGTATAATCACACAAAATCTCCAAATCGCATTTCAAATCCTATCTTTTCAAATTTTCTAAACATCATCAAATCAAATACACAGAACTTGAGGGTTAAAATCTTACCCATCTCCCTATCACGGGTTTCCAATTTCTGCTTTGGACGGATTCCAACTCGCTCACTATCTACCAACAACGCATAGCAGTTCCTGGACGGCGGCAGAACTCCTGGCGACGCCGAAGGTCGCCAGAGCTTTCAGTCTCCAGCCCTTGGACATGTCGAAACTGAAACACTGGGCTACCGGCTGTGAGCAAAGAAAGCAACGCCGGTGGCTTAAGCACAGTCGCCGGCGGTTGAGAGGAAGTGAAATGTGGGAGAGAAGGGCAGCCAGATTCTCTTCCATCTAAACGACGTAGCGTTGAAATTTTGGAAAAGATCTTCGCATTTATTTTTACCACTAAAACGACATCGCACGGATAGATGGGCTTGTTTTTTCCGTCTTTCGGCTCAGTAAGTTGCAAGTCTCTTCGTATTTTTCTATCATTTAACTCAAGGTAATTTAATTCGTTAAGAAATTATTTATCAAGGACTTCAAAAAACGACGAATAAATAAAAATATGTTCAATTTATAAATACTAATTAAATTTATTTTATTATTAATTAATAAAATAAGTATATAAATATTAATAATTTTAATTAAATGAATCAACATTTTTAATAAAAAGATAAAAAAAAATTAAATTTTTGTTTACATAAAAAAAATTTAATTTTTTTCTTTAGTATTTCATTGCCCCTTAAAGAATTTATGTGGTATGATAAGCTGATAATTTCAATAATTACTTAAATTAATTAAAAAATTAAACCCTAATCAAAATTATACACAAAAAGATAGATAGAAATTGAAATCTAACTTAAAGATCAACAACGGAATGACATATTTTGTTTATGTACAGGAAATTGATAAGAGATTTAAGATATTATTTATCAAAGAATTCAAAATATATTTACTGTCTGAAGTTGGCTGCTACTTGCACTTGTATCAAAATTTATGTAAAAAGAATAAATATTTCCAAATGTAATTTGTGTTTATCTATCCTCTCTTCTTCTTCTTCTTTTTTCCTGTTCTTTTCTCCCCTTTTTAAATTTTCTAGACTTCTGTAATTTCATCATCCAGAGTTGAGAGTTGAAAAATATTCTTGCGTTTGGAGGTACTCGTGTGTCAGTAGTCAAATTCGCACATCGTTGAGAGGTATACTTGTGTTAAAATGACTAATTAAGCCGTAACTAAGACTCCTAAAGAAGTTCATTTCGGCCGTACAACTGCCGACCAGTACCAATCTCGAAAATATGCTTCTATATAACGTATACGGGTAGTTCCATGCATATGATATGGCACTAATAAATAAGCTCGCAACCGGCATATATATCTATATGTAGGATATAGCTGCAGTTGTTCTTGCTGATAGTGCAGGCTTAAGCGCCAACCTAGCCACATATATGGTCTCCCAGATATGCGGTTCTTCAACTTTACAAACTCTTTTTATCTTCTTTCGTTTGCTTTTCTTCTTCAAACAGTTTCTGGAGTTGATCCCATCAAACATTTTTGTTTTGACCATTTGATAAGCATCAACAAGGGTTTCGAATATAACCTGGACAAAATGATTAATTCATTATCCTCCGATGCACCTGCCACTGGTTTTGCTAAAGGTGAATTAGGCCAGAACTCTGAGAAAGTCATCGCTATGGCTCTTTGTACTGGTCGAGTGAAAAGCCAACAATGTCAAACCTGTCTTGAGGCTGGCGGCGGAGAGATTCGCAGTCGCTGTTCTAGTCTGGAGTACAAAGGAGGAGTTATTTGGTATGATGATTGTATGCTCAAGTACGCGAACCAGAAAAATTTCCTGGGGAGTATAGACTACTTGCACCACTTCTATCAGTGCATTCCAGATACTGTAAAACATCCCATAAGGTTCAGAGAAAGGAAACAGAAACTGTTTCAAAGGTTGATCAAGGAAGCTCACAAGAGTCCTGACTTGTACGCAGCTGGAGACATAAACGTAGGACGTTCGGAGAGGATTTATGGGCTTTTCCAGTGCACAAGGGACCTTTCTAGTGTTGAGTGCAAGGATTGCCTAATACATTATACTCGTAAATTTCGATATGGCTGTTATGCGAAAGTTGGTGGATCTATTCACTCCGGAAGTTGTAACTTGAGATTTGAGGTCTACCCTTTCGTAAACCCATAGCCTTAGGTTTCTATTGAATTGCGTAATCATAAATCATAATATAAATAAGATATGAAATTGCAAATATATTTATATTAGTTAATAAGAGTTAAGTTGTTTGAAATTAAAAAAGTTTTTATCCTCCTACAGTAGTTCTCAATCCCATTGTTACAAGTTGGATTGGAAAGAAAGTTATCTTCAAACGCTATTTTTATTCCGTTAATTGGAATACGTAATCCTGTTCTATTCTACCACTGATGCATTAATCTTCAATACCACCTGATTTTAAAAATGGAAACTGTCCATACCTTAATCTGTTCTTGGTTCTTTGTGATAATCTTCAATTCAAGTTAGTGCTTTTCCAAATATTTAATTCTCCCATGAACCCTCCAGACCGTGCAAGACTAAGACTAAGTGTAATTACACTTGAGATTAAAAAAAATGGTCTCTGGTTTTTACTAATCAACCCAAATACTGCCATGGAATTACAAATTTACATAAGTGGACTCCCTAGTCGTATCTCCTGCTAGTGAATACAACAAAGGCTAGAAATCGAAAAAATTTACAGGGATGGAATAGAAAATACAGTATTGACTTTACCTATTTATAGTGGCTGCCAAGGATCATGTTGGAAACATATTACTTGAGCTATACAATGGACCAGCTAGCAACTAGCCACCCCAATATGCATTCTTTTGTTTCTTGAATCGTGATGGCAAGTTTTCAAAACCTCCACGAGAATTGGCAGCGTTAGAAGGAGATGGCATGGACATCAGAACCTCATGTATGGGCATTTCCCTTTATCTGCATGTCCCTCCTAACCTGTAGTATTATTTGCAGGGGGGGCTTCTGTTGGATTGGAATTGGATGGTGGGGTCTGAGGTCGCGGTGTACTAACACTAGCCATGCCATACTCATCATGAAGTGCACCGAACTCATCCCATTCAGCTATAGTTTAGAGTGAAGAAACACACATCTTAGTACAGTATATGTCTAGAGATCAAGAATCGGTTAAAAATGGAGGTAATAAATGGCAAGGTTACCGTCGGTACGCCACATATCTGTCATGCTAACATCAGCATCAGTCAACAGCCAGTAATCAGCACTAGTCTGCAAGAAGAAGGGGTTATTTGTCATTACAAATGGGTTATCATAGTAGTTGCAAGCAGAAAGATTAAAGATAATGTGTATGTCTGTCTACATAGAACTACGACCCATACATGGATGTGCCACCCATACATGCTGTACAACTTCTATCCAATTATTAAGTTAAATTTTCTTCATTGTATCAAATCACTTTCATGCTTGCACCTTGCAAGGTGTATGGGGCGTGTGTAAGAAGTTATCACCAATATCAGATTAAATTGTTTCACAACTGATGTTTAAAAAGAAATCCAACTTACGTCAACATCTGAAGGAACAATCTTCATGATCCCACTCACAAAATCATGTGAGGAATTAAGTTCTGAGCAGAGGCCTTGAGCATCTTGTCCTTGCATTTCAAATTCCTCTTGTCTTCTCTCCCCCCCAGTCATTGTAGCTGCTAGATTTGCATTAAATCCTGAACTTGATGGATGGCGTGGAGGTGGTTCAGCACCATTAATCTCCTCAAATTTCTCTTCAAATTGACTAGCATGACATACACAGAGAAGATAAGACTGCGGGTGAAGAAGCACGAGCATCACAAATACCAGTTAAATCTCTAATGAACGACTGATCATCATTCCATTAGAGGTAAGGTTCACATAGATAAAAACTAAGAAGCAACATACCTGACTAGATAAACATCTATTGGACCCATTGTACTTCTAAGCACAATCCTATATCTCCTCTGGGGATAGTCCACAGCCTGCTGCAGAAAGAAAAAGCTACAATGACAAATGCATAACAAACACAAAATAAACTCTTCTTAAATTGTCTGCTAAATACCTCATCAGGATCTGGGACTTCGAGAGTAGTGCCATGTGGTGCTTTGATTGCTATCAAGGTTTCATTCTGTTAGAAGGAAATTTACGCTTGGTTACTAGAAAATTTTATTAGGAACAAAGAAATGGTAAAAGTCAGAAGCTTAAAAGGACAGCAGCGGAGACAACAACCTGGAAGCAGGGTAAGCTCTTAATGTCCTCCTCAGTGATAAATAGCCACCTAGGATGATAAACATTAAACATGAGCTCCATAGAATGAAGAACGACAATTGACGGTGCAAGCACAAAGAAATTTTTACTTTTGATTGTTCTCATCTTCACTGAGGCCCCTCAATCTTTCTTGCATATCTCTGCAAATTGGTCTGTTGGCCTCAGTATAATGCAAAAATTTTAAGAAAGGCAAGCTAAATAGCTGCCTGGCAGAAAAAAAACAAAACTTCATAACCTTATCTGTTCATCTAACCCGCGTTCCTCAACAGTAAGGTTTTGAACTTCTGCCTGCTAGTAAAGAAGCATCAAGGAAAAGTCATCAACTCTATATGACTATTTTCATTTCTTATTTTGTTGATGGATGAAAGAATGATTTGTCATTTCTTGGATAGTCTGAAATGTTTCACATAAACTCAATAACCAGTTGTTCCCAGGCTTCCAAACTAATTAACACAACTAACTCTTGTGATGCTTTAGTGATTTATTAAACAGAAATTGAAGTAATTACAATCACCATCCTTGACTGAGGAGATCTTTCTACACAAAACTGCATTGCTGGAGAACTCACATAGCCAATGTTCACTCATTAAGTGTGAAGCACATCATATCTAAATTGAAGTTGTTTCATTAAAATCCATCAGCATCTTTCCAAATTGGGAACAATAAATAGCACCACCTAAGAAAACTAGAACTACACATAGATAAAACAACATTAAGGCTCGTCAATACACATGAAGATAGATATTGACAACTACTGATACCTGCAAGCTAGCAACACTTTCATCTGCTTCACCTGGCCTTGAGACATCAAGTCCCCTGTTAGCAATCAAATTTGAAGTTACTCCCCACATAAGAACAGCTAATTAAAGAATTCAAGACAAAGAGACAATCAATTTTTTAGCAAATGAAAAAGAAAAAGATCAAAAAGCTCACTTCCACTGAATTCTATTTTTGAGCTTCTTTTCTATGAGACCAATTCCTTCTAGAACATTTGTTATGTCATATATCCGCCTTTTTTGGACCTGTTTTGGCAGAAAACATTCAATTACTTAATTTCGATAACATAGGACAAAGAGATTAAAATAACTAACAGTCACCTCCAGTGTGTCAGCTGCTTTATTAAGATCAAGAATACCATCTTCAGCATGTTTGATCAGATTAATGAATTTCTTTGTCAAGAGACCTGAATCAGAAACAAAAGCTTATTACCTATTATTCATTCGAGCAAAGCAACTGGTCAATACATGAGAAGAAAATATTACCCAGAGAGCTGTCATAACGACAAGGACCTGTAGGAGTAAGATTATTGCCAGGAGATCCTGCCAATCCAAGAGCACAATATATTATCTAAAACTTTTTTTCACGTATTTTCCTCATTAACAATAAATTGCTCATTGTCTTGATTTATAAAAAATTATATATATTCACCAAGATTTGGAGCAGTATTATGGGGTCCAGATTTACTGCTTTTTGAAAGCCTGGATGTTTTGGGTGTTTTGCCACCCTTTCCTGTAACAGGTGTCTGGAGGGGGCTGTTCACCACTTCTGTGTACCCAGGACCACTATTCCACTCGCTAGACTCAGCTTCATGATCTGCTGCATCACTCTTCCGCTTTAATGGCTGATATATTTAGTGTTTTCAGGTCACTATTAGCAACATGCTCATGTATATTGCAAATTAAACTGTTACACATTTGTGCATTAGTTTGTAGTGATAAAGAGTTCCATCTACATAGCATCAAGAATCCAAACAAAAGCTGCAAGTATGCTCAAATTTTTTAAAAAAAATTATCTGATTTAAACATACATCCTGCTCAAAGCATAAAATGAAACCTCTTGCCTATATGAATATGAGATTAGACTATGTAACCAAAGACAGGAGAACAGAAATGTTTTCAGAATGCAAAGTTATGCTAAAAACATGGCCCCTTCCTTTTCCAACTCCAACAACTTCTATTTCTCTCCTTCTTGCAACTATTATACTTGTAAGAATAATAGTTTCACTACCAGATAAACTGCAACAAATAAAATGGACCATAAAAAGATAACAGAAATCAATATGCCATAAACATTTTGAACATGAACACAGCAGGCACTATACCCTTCATTTCCTTTTGAAAATTTATACTGTTAAATCTTGCATGTCTTTCACCACCAACATTGCGAAAGGAATAGAAAAACATGATCATCACTTTTTTTAAGTTCAATGACAATTTTAATAATGCTCTTCAAAATAAAACTGAAGGATCCGAACATTGGAAGCAATCACATTACAGATGCAATAAAAAAGAGTTCGATTAATTCATTGAATTCACTAACTATCACAACTATGGAAAAGAATTTTCCTTTTAAAACCAGGGATTCAGTCATTTGACCCTAATTAGCACAATAAACTCACTCGTAAACATACAACTTTCCAAAATCGCAATTTGAGCAACATTTAAAGATTAAACCTGTCAAATCAGAGCATTTATACAAATTCAAGTAAGACTGCTGCACAAAGAATTTACCAAACCCCTCCACTACCCTACAACTCAAAAGTAACAGAAACACAAACACGATAAATTAAACAAAATTCTGCAGAGACCAAACGTTAATCATTAATACCTGAAGAAAGTGATCAAAACCGAGCAGATCTCCACACAGCACACCAGAAAATGAAAAACCCCAAACCCAAACACACAAAACCAAAATCGAAACAAAAAGCAAGCAAAACAAACCGAACAAAGGCATGAAAGAGGAGAAACCTACAGGATGCTTAACAACGATGGCGTCGGCATCGTGATCGGAGAGAGGGCGGGCAGGTTCGACAGCGAAACGGTGGTAGTCGCCGGGAGGGAAGAACGGCGGCTTCATAGAGGAGAAAGGGAATTGGCGCTTGAAAACATTATGTAAGTGCGACGGCGACGACTGAGTAGAGGACGGATTTGGCGCCCAACTTTTAACAATTCCAAATTCTATCAATCCCAATTTCTATCAATTCCAATTTCAAACAATTACATAACTATTAC